>JAQQSV010001266.1:33246-66591 GCA_028646515.1 Pseudochirops corinnae
AAAAAGATCCCCAAAAGAAAACTCCTAGGAATGTTATAGCGAGGTTCCAGAGTCCCCAGATCAAGGAGAAAATATTACAAGCAGCCAAGAAGAAACAATTTGAATATTGTAGAAACACAATTAGGATAACACAGGATCTGACAGCTTCTACATTAAGGGACCAAAGTGCCTGGAATATGATATTCCAGAGATTAAGGAGCTGGGATTGTCCTTTTGGGAACAATACAAGATATTGTTCCAAGTTGCTCTCCAGAAGGGGTTGAATCAGTTCAAAACTCCACCAACAGTGCATTAATGTCACGATTTTTGCATGTCCTCTCCAACAGTTATCATTTTCTTTTTCTGCCATATTAGCCAATCTGATAGGTGTGAAGTGATAGCTCATAGTTGTTTTAATTTAAATGCACACACTCCTATGGGGAAAAGAACACAAAGGATAGGTCTTACTAATTGTCGTCTTCACATAGGAAGAGTGGAATAATACCAAACCTTGGTGTTCGTTTGCTCCAGTTAGTCAACAAACATTTATTAAGTGCTTACTCTGTACCAGGCATTGTGCTAAGCACTGGAAACATAAAGACAGGCAAAAGACAGTCCCTGCCCTCAAGGAGTTCACAATCTCATTGGAGAAGATAACATACAAGAGGCTGCTGAAGGCCGGGCTGGGGAGGGGGGAAGGAAGATACATGGGGGTATGGGGAAGTCCAGCAGTACAGAGAGGGATAGCCTGGGCACTCTCTTTAAATACTCCCTAGCATCATCATTTTCATTTTTCTTTTTTTTTTTTTTTTGGAGGGGGGAAGGCAAGGCAATTGGGGTAAAGTGACTTGCCCAAAGTCACACAGCTAATAAGTGTGTCAACTGTCTGAGGCTGAATTTGAACTCAGGTCCTCCTGACTCCAGGGTTAGTGTTCTATACCATTCTACACTATCATTGGTACATGGTGAAAGGACAAAGTTTTAAACTACTTTTCTTGGAATTTAAGTCTCTCTACCATGTTATGCTGCTCTACCTTGCCAGTTTTATCTCCAATGTATCACCTTCCTCCATATAGTCTACATTCCATCCAAATCAGACTATTGGCTTCCCTTTTGAACATGCTCTGTATTTTCCTACCTCCATGCCTTTGTCTACACTATTCTCTATCCCTTGAATGTCTTTGCTTTACCTTTCACCTGTTGAATTCTTGCCTGCCCTTTAAAGCTCATCTCAGATATTTCCTCTCTTACTAATGAACCCTCTCATGAAGAACTTTCCACTATTGGATCTCATAGAGAACATTATTCTTCATCTCTTATCATATAATATTGTGATAGTTAGTTGTGTTTGGTTTTTTAATCCCCCTACATTGAAAAAAAAGATAGAGTGCCTCTTCCAGGAGATATAGGGGTGATGCAAAGAGGAGCTCAGGAATTATTCCAGTCACATTATAGTGAGTCACATAACAGAATGGAAGTAGATAGAGCCATGCATAGGACAGATGAGATAGACTTTTCCTAGAATGCTGAAATTTAGAGCATGCACCTACAATCCCTTAAACAATGTGAAAACACCTGAGCTTACTAGTTAGTAAGGGCTTACATTGTTAGTAAGAATAATTAGTTAAAAGAGGAAGCTACCAAATGATGTGCACTTCCTTCCTATAACTAGAAACCTAGGCGAGCTCCCCAACCCCTACGCTTCCCTGTCCAAACAACTGAGCTTGTTTTATACAAGTAAACCTAAGGATCTTTTTCATGATGCTTACCCCTGCTGCATTTTGTGAAGTTTGTGCCAGGAGCCAAAATTGAGAACTATAGCTCTGGTCACCAGAAAAACAACTAAAGGGAGATAGCTTAAACAGAGTCAGATTTGGGGAATGATCAGCAGGAATGCCAGTAGAAAGAGACCAGTGGGAAAGAGGAAAACAAAGGGTTTAAGAATATAGGTAGAGGGATGGTAGTATTTCAAAGTGAAGACAAATTTAGTTTCAATTCTCATGGCACTTGGGGTGGGGACTTGAAAAGTGAAGAAATGTGGTGACAGCACAAAGATGGGTAGATTATTATGTCAGTCACCTTTTAGATTGATGGGTGAGGAGAGATATGAGAGATGGCAAAGAAACAGGCCAATTTCGGCAGTCAAGACAGAATACAAGATGTAAAAAATTATCTCAGAGGTAGAACTAGACAACCAATGCTGGATAAAAGTGTAGAGCAGTAGGAGGGTTTTGGTTTGTTTGTTTTAGCATTTTGTTACATACTCAGAATGTTTCTGGTGCCGTACAGAGCAAATCATAACTGGCCTCTACTTTCCCTACAAAAATACTCCTTTTGCATTCATTATTGATCTATTTCACTTGGTGAATGTGGGGGAAGAGGGCAGAGAGGGAAATTAGTACAATTTAAAGCTCATCCACTTATGGAAATCTCCATTCCAATCTGAGCACTTTGAGGGCAAGAATTGTGTTTTATCTTTTTTTCTTTCTTTCCTTCCTTCCCTCCTATCTTTCTTTCTTTCTTTTTCCTTCCTTCCTTTCTTTCTCTTTCTTTTTCTTTCTTTCTTCCTCTCTCTTTCTCTTTCTTTCTCTCTTCTTTCTCTCTTTCTTTCTCTTCCTTCCTTCCTTTCTTTCTTTTTCTTTCCTTCCTTCCTTTCTTTCTTTCTTTCTTTCCTTCTTTCTTTCTTTCTTTCTTTCTTTCTTTCTTTCTTTCCTTTCGTCACATACAGTCCCAAACATAATAAGTACTTAATATATGCTTGTTGACTAACTGACCTCTCTATAGTTATTTTCCTCATTTGTAAAATAAAGGAGCCGAACTAGGTAGTCTTCAAGTTTCCTTCCTACTGTGACAGTAACCGCTGTTCCTCTGATAGTGGAAAAGACCCAGAAGCCAAGGGGTTGGGGAAATTTGTTTTTAAGAGAACAGGGTTTGGTTGAAGTGGATATTAAAGGGACAAAGAAGTCAAAGCTGGCCCCAGTATTGTCTTGAGAAGAAGGGAGGGAACTAGTTGTGAAAGAACAATTCAGAAGAAGAAAGTGAAAAGAAGTCATTTGCCTCCATTCATTCATATGATATCAGGGGAAAACACTTTGCTAATTCATGGTTGAGTGGAAATCATACTGGCTCTGGAGTCAAAGTTTGAACTTGAATTCAAATCCCAGCTCAAATGATTACTACTTGTGTGACCTTGAGCAAGTCACTTAACATCTCTGAGTCTCAGTGTCCTCATGTGTAAAATGACTGGGTTGGACTAGAGGCCATCCAAGGAAAACTCAGGCATGGGGGATTAAATAAAAGGAATGTAGGTGGAGGCAAGGGGGTAGGATATTTTAAAAAAGATTTTTGTGAAGAATAAGTGTGGGAGAGGCAAGTTATGTTCTGGGAAAGAGATTAAAGCTCTTTATTCTTCCCTTCTCTTCATTTCAAAATCCCTTGAGGCCAAGATGATGAGTAAAAGCAGGTACTTGCTTGAAATCTCCCCCAAACCCCTCCAAATACCTGCAAAAATTATTTGAAACAAATTCTAGAGCAGCAGAACCCACAAAATGATAGAGTGAAACAAATTTCCAGTCAAGACAATCTGGAAGGTCAACAGGAAAGCTCTATTGCAACAGTCTGAGAGAAGAGTGCAATCCAGTGTGGGTCCTGCCAGTACAGACAGGGCCAAAGAAGGTCTCAGGAGACTGAATCACCGGCAGTTGTGGCAGTTTCGAGACTTCTCAAACCACAAATGCCAAAGACAACTTAGAAGATCAGTGGGAAAGGTCTGTCAGACCTGGGTAAGAGGTCTGGCCCTGGCCCCAGCCCCAGGATGGTGGTAGTGGCAGTGGTTGCTTCCAGAGCTCTTGGCCCAGAGATACACTGGCTGATCAGAGGTGGATTTCAATGATCTCTTTGGTGGCACTGAGGTAGGAGTCTCTTCCTTTGCCTGTGCTTGAATCTGGGTCGGAGTCCTGGGTGGCGGTCCTGGGGGTGAGGAGAAGTGCTGGTGTGGCACTGTGGTGAGGAGAAGTGGTGGTGGTGGAAAAGGAATCTTCCTTACAGTTCCAAGGCAGAAAACAATGCTTGCAGTCAAGAACTATAAATTTACTGGTCTCTAGAAATATGTCTGAAAATAGCTACACAAAACCCCTGAAGCTTGGGAGAGTATACCCTCTACAATGGAAGCAGAGACCTACCTTAACAGAGAGTTAAAAGTCAAGTGAGGAGCTAAAAAGTCAAATAATTGGCTGGGAAAATGAGTAGAGGGGGAAAAAATCAGACTACAGGATCTCACTTTGGTGAAAAGGAAGATCAAAACATACAACTAGAACAAAACAACAAAGTCAAGACCCCTGCATCAAAAGTCTCCAAGAAAAAATATGAATTGGTCACATGTCATGGAAGAGCTCAAAAAGGATTTTGAAAATCAAGTAAGAGAAGAAGAGAAATTGGGAAGAAAAATGAGAGTGATGCAAGAAAATCATAAAAAAAAAACAAGTCAACAGCTTGCTAAAGGAGACATTAAAAAAATGCTAAAGAAAGTAACACCTTAAAAAATAGAATAACCCAAATGGCAAATGAGGTCCAAAAAGCCAATGGGAAGAAGAATGCCTTAAAAAGCAGAATGGGCCAAATGGAAAAGGAGGTCCAAAAGCTCACTGAAGAAAATAATTCCTTCAAAATTATAATGGAGCAAATGGAAGCTAATGACTTTATGAGAAATCAAGAAATTATTAAACAAAACCAAAAGAATGAAAAAATAGAAAATAAAGTGAAATATCTCATTGTAAAAACTTGGAAAACAAATCCAGATGAGATAATTTAAAAGTTATGAAACTACCTGAAAGCCATGATTTAAAAAAAAGAGCCTAGACATCATCTTTCAAGAAATTATCAAGGAAAACTGCGCTGATATTATAGAGCCAGAGGGGAAAATAGATATTGAAAGAATCCACCAATCATCTCCTGAAAGAGATCCCAAAAGGAAAATGCCTAGGTATAGTGTAGCCAGACTCCAGAATTCCCAGGTCAAGCAGAAAATATTGCAAGTAGCCAGAAAGAAACAATTCAAGTATTGTGGAAACACAATCAGGATAACACAAGATCTAGCAATTTCTACATTAAAGGATTGGAGGGCTTGGAATATGATATTCTGGAGGTCAAAGGAGCTAGGATCAAAACCAAGAATCTCCTACCCAGCAAAACTGAGTATAATACTTCAAGGGGGGGGGGAATAGAAATTCAATGAAATAGAGGACTTTCAAGCATTCTTGATGAAAAGACCAGTGCTGAATAGAAAATTTGACTTTCAAATATAAGAATAAAGAAAAGCATGAAAAGGTAAACAGGAAAGAGAAATCATAAGGGACTTATTAAAGCTGAACTCTTTATATTCCCATATGGGAAGATGATATTTGTAACTCATGAGACCTTTCTCAGTATTAGGGTATTTGGAGGGAATATATCCACGTATATACATATATGTACATACATACGTACGTATGTATGCATGTACATACATATGTATGTACATGTGTGTTCACAAATATGCGTCTACACATACATGTGTGTGCACATGTGTACATATACATGTACATGTACACATATACACACATATGGAGAGAGTAAGAGACAGAGGGCACAGGATGAGTGGAATATAAGGGGATAATACCTAAAAAATAAAATTAAGGGGTGAGAGAGGAATGTAATGGGAGAAAGAGAAAAGGAGAGGTAGAAAGAGGTAAATTATCTCACATAAAAGAGGTAAGAAAAAGCTTTTACAATGGAGGGGAAGAGGTGGGAGGTGAAAGGGAATGAGTGAACCCTACTCTCATCAGATTTGGCTTAAGGAATAATATACACACTCAATTGGGTATGGAAATCTAACTCTACAGGAAAGTAGGGGGTAAGGGGGTAGGGGGGGTGGGGGATGATAGAAGGGAGGGTAAATGGGAGGAGGGGGTAATCAGAAACAAACACTTTTGAGGAGGGACACAGTCAAAGGAAAGAATAGAATAAATGAGGGACCGGATAGAATGGAGGGAAATATAGTCAGCCTTTCACAACATGACTGTTATGGAAGTGTTTTACATGTCTATATATGTAAAACCTATATCGAATTGCTTGCTTTCTGAATGAGGGTAGGTGTGAAGGGAGGAAGGGAGAGAATGTGGAACTCAAAGTTTTAAAAACAAATGTTCAAAATTGTTTTTCCATGAAACTGGGAAGTAAGACATACAGGCAATGATGTATAAAAATCTATCTCTCCTACAGGAAAATAGAAGGAAAGGGAATAAGAGAAGGGGGAGAGGGTGTGATAGAAAGGGCATATTGGGAGAAGGTATAATCAGAATGCATGCTTTCTTGGGGTGAGGGGAAGAGGGAGATGCAGAGAGAATTTGGAATTCAAAATCTTGTGGAAGTTAATCTCAAAACCTAAAAATAAATTGATTAATTAATAAAAAGAAGAAAAAAATCCCTTGACATCTTTCTTTTCCTTTCCCCAGTTACAGACAGCGAGATGGACCTTCTCCTTGCTAAGGGAAACGCCTCTATATATGTCCTTTCCCCAATCCCTTCCTATCACCTCCAGGAGACTTCATTCTCAAACATTCTTCTTTTCTCTAATCCTGTTTTCTCTTTAACTACTAGCTTCTTCCTTACTGCCTTCAAACATTCCCAAGTCCCTCTCATCCTTCAAAACTCTTCATCAGATGCTACCATCCCCTCAAACTATATCATATATATGTATATATATGTATATGTATATATATATATATCCTCTGTTTTAATATTGCTGTTGCTCAGTGACTAAAAGGATTAAATTTGTAATGTTAGCCTTAAAATCAAGCAGAGAATGGAATTTTGATGCATACACTACAGTTTTTGCATGATTCTATAAGAAAAGGCCTAAGGAATATAGATTGAGTAACTGAAGTAGCCCAGCTCTACTGATCTACCCATCTGAAGAAGTGTCATCCAGAAACTGTCATATACACACAGTACATAATATCAAGATGCCCTAGTTTGTTAAAATTAAAATTTTAAGTATGTTATTCCAAATTCAGAAAGCTAAATAAATATAAAAGAAATTTAAGTAATTAAACTTTCAAATGAAATTTCTATATATTGGTAGCATTTATACTTCTGAAGTTATTAGAATTTAAAATTGTCATAAAACTTTTGGAATAATCTGTATATCCAGCTCCAAATTATCTCCTGAAATTCAATCCCATATCATCTAACCACTTCTACCACCACAACAATTCCCTTCTTTCTACTCGAATAGCTATCATCTTAATGCAGGCCCTCATCACCTCTCACCAAGGTTATTGCAACAGCCTCATAACTGAGGTTGTTGCAGTAGCCTCTCCTGCTTCATGTCTCTCCCCGTTAAAGTCTAACCTACACATTGCTGCCAAAATATTTTCCTTAAGAGAAGATCTAACCATGTGATTCCACCATTCAACCAATCCAAAGGCTTTCTATTGCGCTCAGATCAAATGTAAATGCCTCTGTTTGTGTGCGTGTTTGTGTATATGTGTGTGTGTGTGTGTGTGTGTGTATGTGTGTACACTTACATATATATATATACACAGAATGATAAGGGACAGATACACACACACACAGATGTAAATCAAGTACCTTCTTGTACATGAAGCCTTTATTGATCCCTTTATTTTGATAATTTGACAGTGACTTTCCTCCTAAACTACTGTATGTTTGACTACTTAAGTTTTCTATGCTTGTGAATTATATTTTCACAAAAATAATATGTAATGAATATTTAATGCATATATACATTCATATATTACTTATGTCACGAGTGGCTGTGAATCAGGGCTCAGAGAAAGATGAAACTGATCAGGTTATGACTTTGTGAGCTTCAAAAGGTCGGAAGATCCATCGGAGGGCTGGAAATTGTAATCAGCAGCAGCTGAATATGGTGAGGATCTCAAGCAATAATAAAGCAACCTGCTTGACCCAAGCCAGAAATAAGTAGATTGATCCATTAGTTTAAATATAAAATCCTGGAAGGATTTTAGGTTTATATAAGTTTGTTACTGATGTTGGTATTTCTGTTCCTTTCATCATAATGTAGTTTTCTTGTTTCTCCTTTTTTGCTTTTTGAATTTGTTGACTTCTAGAGAGCGTGACTACAACTCTTGTTTTTGGGAATTTACATTTAACACATGGTCAATCTTTTTTTATATTCTCTAAATTTATTTTGTCTATATTTTTATTTTTTAAATGTTTTTCTTGTAAGCAACTGATTATAGGCTTTTTGTTTTACTTGTGCAACTTATCACTCTTTTTTTATTGGATTGTTCAATCTGTTCACAATTAAAACCACTAGAGTTTCAGGTAGAACTAGGGAGGCTTATATGAAATGATGCAAAGTGAATTGTAACAATTTACAAAGTAACAGCAATATTATAAAGGTAATAAACTGTGAATGATTTAGTAATTCTAATCAACACAATATTTAACCATAATTCAAAAGGAATTTATGAAAAATGTTATTAAGTTCCAGATAGAGAACTAATGAATTCAGAGAGCAGATTGAAGCATTTTTTCTCTTTTTCTTTCTTCCTTTTTTTAAAACACAGATAATGCAGAAATTTGTTTCATATGACTTCACATTTTTAATGAGTTTTGTATTTCTCATACAAAGGAGGAGAAGGGAGGGAGAGAATTTAAAACTGAAAATAAAATTGTATTTTAAAATAAAGTTATGAGAATTAGAGTATGTTTTTCAAATTGTGATTTTTTTTTCTTCCCTCTTCCACTGTAAAAACAGTACTATGTTCCTTCAGCTCAATATTTTAAACAATGGTTTAGTCATTTTTTTGGTTGTGTCTAACTCCTCATGACCCCATTTAGGGTTTTGCTGGCAAAAATACTGGAGTGGCATGCCATTTCCTTTTCAAACTCATTTTGGAGATGAGGAACTGAGGCAAACAGGGTTAAGTGACTTGCTTTAGGGTCACACAGCTAATAAATGTCAGAGGCCAAATTTGAACTCAGGAAGATGAGCCTTCCTGCTGGGCACTCTCTGCTGCTACCTACCTGCCCCCAATCTTTCTTTAAGGTGACCTGATTCCCACTAGCTCTCTTCTCCTCACCCCTGATCCCTCTTCCCATTTGTTATATCTTTCCCTTTGGAGTTTTGTTTACTAGCTCATTTGTCTTTCCTTCTTGTATCTGGTTAATTCTTTCCCTCTTTTCCCCCTATCAAAATCCCCAACCCTTCCCTTCAATTAGTCCTGTTTATTAATTTTTCACCCTTCATTTTCTTGTACCCTTTTCCAGGAAGGATTTCTTTCTCACCCTTTCTTCACTATTCATTCTCCCTTTCTGTCTACTCTAGACCTTTATTCTCTGTTTCATGGCCTCTATACTTATTTAATCTCTTTCTATATTCTCTGCATTCTTCATGAAATTAAATTTTTCAAGGTACCTCTAAGCAGTTTCTGCCATTGTATTGTAGAGCTTGCCCTACAGATTCCCTTTTTCCATTGTGCCTCCCTAAGAGAAAAATGTCAATTCCTGCAGGTGACAAAGAAGACATTGTCCCATGGCGGGATGCATCTCACCATGTTCCCAACTATGCAGCCTACCACTAACCTATACCCTCCTGCTTGTCACCTTCTTTCCCCATTTGCTTCAAAATCTGCTCCCTGGCTCCCCAGGCTACAGTTGCCCCTAGAAGTTCCAATTCTCCCCAGGACAAGTGAACTTTTCAGGCACCAAACTACCATAGACAACACCCAAGCAAGATCCTTCAGAGAACATCTCTGTTCACTTATAGTAGCATTCAATAGTGGAAACCTCTCCCACCACCAAAACAAGACCTCCCTCTTTTCCTTCTTCTTCAGTCCTTCCCCTCACTCCTCACTTACTCCCCTGTAGGCTCTTCTCTTCCTGAGAAGCCACAGGAATTACCTTCTCCTCATTTTTTAGCTCTCATCTTTACCAGGGCACATCATACACTCCCCTCTACCCTCCAATCCCTTTTCTCCCCTCTATGAACTCTCTCATTTTCTATTTAGTCCTTCAAAAAACATTGATGCATGTGTAAAGTGGGGCGTTGCAAGGTTCAGTCCATGATATCCCAGTCCTACCTCTCCACATCATCTCCACTTGACTTCTGCCTTCACTTCTCTCTCCTTGCATATATTTAGAAAGAAATCACTCAGCTATTATCCTGTTGTTACTGTCTTTGGCTCCTGCATTTGTTTGCTCCCTCCTGTGTTTCTATCGTGTAGGGTGTTCAAGAGCCAAATAATCATTTCAAGTGCGGTTTTCTTTCAAAGAATGTTTCAAACACTTCTTTAGCATAGGATGTCCGTCTTTTTTATTATTATTATCATTTTTAGGCTCAGATTTGCAGGTAGATTCCCTGGCATCTAGAATACTTATTCCATTCCCTCCAGGGTTTTCTGGTGGGCACAGAATAGTTTTGTGTCGTTCAAATTCCCTTTCCTTTGTGTTTGAAGGTCTTTTTTCCTGGTTGATTGTTGTTTCTTAATTGAATTTTTAAATTTAACCACTGTGTATCTTGGAATTTGCAGCCTAGGGTTGTTTCCCCTGCCTCCAAGCAATCTATAGATTTTTTTTTTCTCTTCCTTCCTCTCTCCCTCCCTCTTTCCTTCCTTCCTTCCTTTCTTTCTTTTCCTGCCCAAGGCTTTGTTTTATTTTTCTTTCAATTGATATTGATAGATAAGCAGGTAAGTAAACAAAACTGACATATGATTGTAATTAACTAACAACTACTAGCATGCTTTTTTTAAATTTACGGAATAAAAAAAGCATTTCATAACATAGCACAATTTTTAAAAAGTAATTGCACATGAAACTACAAATCAATTGTGTACAACTCATTATTCTTTTCAAATGTATAATAAAGTTATTATGCAAATTTATTTTTTTTTCTTCCCTCTTTCCCCCTCCCCTGTTTTAGAAATGGCTACCATTAGACACAAATATGTATATATATATATATACATACATACATACATACATACATACATACATATGTATACATATATATATATATATGTAAAATCATTCTACACATACTTCTATTTGTCAGGTCTTTTTTGGGATACAGATAGCATCTTCCTTCATATATCTTTTGTAGTTTAATTTGGGTATTTATAATAGTCAAAATGACTTATTCTTTCAACTGACATTTTATTTTCTGTGTTCAGAAATTCTAGGAGATTTTCTTGTATTATTTCTAGCATTATGATATACAAATTTTTTTACTTATTATGTTCTTCTGAGAAATCTATAATCCCTAGGTTTTCACTATGCATACTGTCTTTGAGCTCACCATGTTTTGCTTGAATAGAGAGCATGTTTTCTTTTAATATTATTTCTTTTTACTTCTTCTTCAAGATTATTTTCACTCAGTATATTTGCATTCTCAATCAGTTTTTTTCTTTTGTTTCTTTGATGAGATTTGTCATTGCTGATTCAAGTTTTTCTATTCTGCTGTGCAGGCCATAAATCCTGCTCTCATAATTCTCACCTATCTTTTAAACAACTCAGAAACAACATGTTGTAGTTTCCTGTTCTCATTTAAAGCTACAGTATCTTCTGAAATACCACATGCTGAAATGCTTTCCTTTGTTTTGCTCTATTTATTTATAGATGCCTATATGTGTTTACCAGACCTGGAGGTCATATTTCCTTCTACTGTTAATATTTCCCTATTAATTTATTTGCTTATGTTCAAAGTCTTTGAATTTTCTTCCTCTTGAGATCTTCAGTAATTTCATTCTTTTTTTTCTTTCTTTCCCTCTATTGCTCACTTTTTTACTCCTTTCCCTCTAATGGTGGTTTCCCTAGATTTCGGATCTTAAAGCATTTCAGTGTCCTCTCACACTGGACAATTAAGTTCAGCAGCTAAGGTCTCTTACCCAAGTGACTTTTGGGAGGGAGATAGAACTGGCCTTAGCTAGATGCTGGGTTCTTTCCTTCAGGCTTAGTGGGTTGCCACATAGCCCACCACACAGTACCCTATCTCATTCTCTCTTTTTCTCAGTTCTCTGACTCAACAGTTCAGGGTATTGCCAAGTTGGTGCTATTACATCCTGGATTGATTTCTGTTATTTGGAGTTTGGATCTCCTGGCACTGGGGGTGAGAAGAAGAAGTCTTGTTGTGGGATTAAGATCTGTTCCAAGCCCAGATCTGTGAACTGCCCCTTATCCAATGTTCCTTCTGTCATCTGCAGAGATATTTTGCAGCATTTAATGCTGTCATTACAGTAGCTAAATTTCTGTAGCCAATTGCTACAGTTTGGAACTTGAATCTCCATGGCACTGAAAGGGGAGATGTGGATGTGGGGTTATGTTTCATTGCAAGCCCATGGGAATGTGGTGGGCAGTAGGGGAGGGGATCTATTTAGCATTAAGTAGATATTAATTCATCAAGTTGCTTTTTTTTAAGTCTTCTTTTGGTTTCCTGGCATTCTAGACCATAGAAACAGTTCATGTTGCTTTATCATTGATACATAATTTCTGCTTTGAGAGGTTTGATAAGTCATAAGGATCAGAGAAAATGTTTAGTCTTCTATCTTTTTGGTCAGCAGTTTCCATCATTTAATTAATTATCTGTCACCCCAGCACATTCACAGTGCCTGGCACAAAATGGGTACTTAGTAAATCCTTATTTTTTAATGACTGATATCTCAAATATAATTTAACAGCCAGCTATTTTCCAGCTATCCCAGACCCTGTGCAATAGTAGTTAGGACTTCGGTTTAAAAGGGATGAACAAGGTGGGAAGGGGAGAAAATAATGGCAGGCTTAAGGAGCAATTCCTCTGAGCACTTTGGGAAAAGGGGAATGCATTAGCCAGTTGTAAACATTTCACAATCTTATCCTCATGAAGGGAGAGGGGCAGGAGCTACTCACTAGACTTGGAGCCAGGAAGATTTGGATTCAAACTCAACCTCTGAGATATATATTTGTAGTTTAACTACGAACATGTCTCAATTTCTCTAAGTCTCATTTTCTTCATCTTTAAAAATGGGGATAATATCTAATAATATATCACAAGAGGTTGGTGAGAGTTTGCAAAACCTGGGCAATGGAATTCACCTACGTGCTTGATGAGATTACAAGGTGTGGACTTTGGTCATTAATTCCATCTCCTGTGTGGTTGGCTGTGAACCGTACCTCTATGGTGAATTACAGGAGTTTTACTGAGATGGTACGATCATTCCTGTTTGTCCCTATTACTAGGGAATTGTATGAAGATGACTGGACGCTGAAAGTCTTGAAGAAGAATTCTGATTGGGTTAACAGTGTTGAGGAAATGGCTCTTTTTTGCCCCCTCCTCTTTGGGAATTCTTCAGTATTATTCTCTTCAGTAATATTCTCATTTTCTCTCCATGCCCTTTTGCCACCACTAAGATTAATTATTCAATTCATAAAGCATTTATTAAGTGTCCATTCAACATCCACCTTTTTTCATTTATAGTTAAGCTCAGATTTGCTGGACTCTAAATCTTTGGCAATGAGGTTCTAAAGACAAAACTAAAGCGGCAGTGATGCAGTGGGAAAAAGGGATTTATTTTGTATTCAAAAGATCTGGTGTCAAATCTAAGCTCTGAAATTTACTAGCTGTGAAACTGTGGACAAATCATTTAACCTTTCAGGCCTCAATTTCCTTCTCTATAAAACAATGAATTGAACTAGGTAACACATAAGGTCCCTTCTAACTATATCTATACTCTATCTACATAGAAACAATAATAGCTAACATTTACCTTATGCTTTTTAAGAAAAAGGAGAGAGGGAAGGGAGGAAGGAAGAAGGGAAAGAAAAAAGGAAGGAAGAAAAAAGAAAGAAGGAAGAAAAGAAAAGAAGGAGAGAAGGAAGGAAAGAAGATCTTTGGGGGTCTTTAAAATTGTCACCTTCAAGATAAATTTCCTCTCTGTGCATATGTACATTTGGTTAGGTCCAAGTACTATCCCAATTGCACCCTAAATGTGATTGCTGGTTCTTTACATAAAATGATGAAGTCCTTAGATAATAGTCTCTTGTGTTAACTGACAAAGTTTCCCATGCTATCCTCATATACAAGATAAAGGTAGCTGGACTAGGCAATGGTACAGTTAGCTGGATACAGAACAAATTGAATGACCAGATCCCCAAAGTAGTCATTAATTGGTATAAATAAACATTTGAAAGAGTCTCTAGTAGAGTGTCCAAAGAATATATGCTATTTAACAATTTTATGAATCACTTGAATAAAAGTGTGTTTATCAATTTTTCAGATGATACAAAACTGGATTTTATAACTATCACATCACATGACAAAGTCAGGGTTCATATTAAAATGTATTAAAGATTAACATAACATTTTTACTAGGGTATAATAAATGAGCTTTCCCATTAGAAAATGGGGGAGAAGTGGCTAGACAGTAGTTCTTCTTTAAAAGATTTGAAACTATTAAAGGACTATAAGCTTAATATGAGTCAACACTGTTACTGGAAGATCAAAAAAACTAATGTGACTTATGTTGCTTTGAAAGGCATACCAGGATGAGGAAGATGATAGCTCTTCTACACTCAGTCCTAGTCAGACCACATTGAAAATATTTCAACACTGGATGTGTCATTTTAGAAAGAAGATTGATGAGTTGAAGGGCCTTTTGAGGAGGGCGACAGGATGGTGAAGGACTGCCAGGTTAGGAATCGGTTGAAGGAAATGGGGATGTTCATTCTGGAAAAGAGAAAAATTAAAGGTGATTAAAAGTGTTTGCATAGTTTTCATATGGAAACAGAACTGCTCTGGTTCTACTTAGCCCCAGAGAACAGAATAAGAAACAGAGGATAGATATTGCAGAAAGGCAGAGTTAGACTTGATATAAACTGACTGTAGCATGGGGGGATGTGGGGTGTCATTGTTTGGCACAAAAGGAGATAGAATACATATCTCTAATCTCTTATCCCCCAACCTTTCTCCACTTTCATTCCCTCCAAGAGGGAAAGTAGAAGTTTGGGGCTAGTGGTTACTATTCACCTCTTCTCAGAGAGCTACAGTTAGACAGACTACAGTTCAATCTATCTGTTCCTTTTGATACTCAATAACATCTGATAAATGTGTCATTACTGGGGAGAAGGAAGAAACCAAGCTTTATATCTTAGGCTCGACCCCTTTCCCACTAAATATCAATTCCACAATGAAAACACATAGTGAATATATATTTATCAAAATTTATCCAAATCATAACAAAACAGGAATCAGAGAAGGCATACCTAGCAGAACATATACCAGACAATAACGAATGAAGGAGCCCTCCCATTGGGATAGAGATAATTCAGCTCAACCAAGAAAGTGTTATAAATCTCACTCAAAGGGAAACTCCTGAAGCCTCTACTGGAGTTAGCTGAAATAGTGACATGGTATGTAGAGTTGGCCTCTTCCATCTTCCTTCTTGAAACTAGAAGCCAGAAATACCTGAAGTGACTTGATACTTGAAAAATCTAAAGAATTAAATTGTGAGGAGTCCCAAAGAAGACTAAAAAAGGCTAGAGATCTCTCTCTCTCTCACTAACTCAACCCTGCCCCTCATGCAGTACAGGGCAGTCATCTCTACCAATAAGAGTTCCATACCAATGGGTTTTGGGACTGGGGCCTTAGAAGGTGGTGGGTTCTACCTCCCTTCATGTCTTCAAATGAATGCTGAATGACAACTTGTGGGAGATGTTGCAAAGAGAACTCTTGGTCAGGTATGAGTTAGATAAGATGGCTTCTGAGGTCCATTTGATTCTAAAACATTGATTCTGTATTAGTATTTATAAGCAAATGTATAAGGATTTGATATCATACTTTGGGAAATTTCATTATTTTGCAAGATCCAACCAACCTTGTTACTCACATCCCATCAAGTACTCTCTGCTCCTCTGATTAGAGAGGGAGAAGCCATAAACTCCTCTATTTAAATAGGGGAATAGGACAGACATCTCCTCATTTTCTACCTAGCTATAACTCATTTTGGACTTCTTTGACTTCTCTACCATGCTCCTGCACTAAAGACCTTCTCCTCTAAGTTGGAATAGCCAGTTTCTCAATGACTAACTCAATGTCTTTCTCATATCTGCTTTGATACTTCTGGGTTTCTTTACCCATATTCAGTCTATTCTCTGGAAAATACCATCTTATTCCAGGTACAAAACAGTACTCGTGACCTGAATTGGCAAACCATCTCACTCTATCTAATTTACACCACAACAAGAATCTAAAAATATAGAAGCCTGAAGACATAGACTTCAAATTAAATTATCCTTGTAGGAACATGAAAAATAGAAAAGACCTGGAAGGAAGCAAACTAGTGGTCACAAACTCTGTTCACGAAATCTCAAATGCTATATCTATGGGAGAGCCCCTCAGGTTCTCATTTGGAGCCAATTTCAATCTCTAAAAAGCTTGATGATCTGATTCCAATCTTATAGAGAATTGAAATTGGGAAAAGTGCTGCTAGAGGCAAGCACATTGACAGTAACCAAACTAGACAGGCAGCATGACATCAAGGGAGGAGATACAAAAACTATAAAAAGCAGACATAAGAACTCAAAAAGCCCAGGAAGCTGAGGCCACTTAGTAGAGGGGAAATAGACCTACATGAATTGAGGTACAATAACTGGTGCTTATCCTAATAATTTGAAGTAATCAAGAAAAGGTTCTGATTATTCTCAAGAATGTAAATAAGTGTATAATATAGTTGTGTGGTGGCAAGCATTACTGTTACATATTAAGTGCCTACAATGTTCCAGGTACTGTGCTAAACCCTGCTAATTTAAAGAAAAGCAAAATCATGGTGCCTGCCCTCAAAGAGTTCATGTTCTATTGGAGGAGAGAATGTGCAAACTCCTGGGAAAAATCAGGGGTAGTTTCAATGGGAAGGAAAGATTTCTATCCAAAAGAGACATACTTTAAAAAAAAGTTTTAGTGTTTAGGAGCATTGAAACTTATTAGTCTCAATTAGTTGAGGGTCTCAAACCCCTCAACTATCTGGAAAACTCAGCTGCCCATTCCCTGAAGTTTCCAGACTGTCGAGACTTCACTGTGGATGTACTTGAACTATCCAATGTTTTTATTAGAGGACAAAAGGGCACGTAGTCTGGGCAATCACAGTTGCTTTGAATTACATGCTAGTTTGAATAAAACCAACATAAGCTTAAGGAGGTTTTACCGTGTTTGGTTTGCAGTCTTTGTTTGGCAGTGTCCTTTCAAAAAGTTGTCTGCCTTTGAACTAATCTTCTATTTATAACCTAAATGGAGAAAGGATACAGCAATGTATACATTAAAATTTTACAGAGCATTGCTAGCCTACGTCAGTATCCCTGCCCAGAATCCCTGCTGTTAGACTTTTTCTACAATGAGATTTTCTCAGATCATCCAGGAAACACATGCGGAGTCACTGTCAGTGCCCCAACTGGCATGTCCAGGAATGATCCTGATGTTCTTTGAGGGAAGGATCCTAGCGTATATATGGAACAGAACATTATCTTTGACATCTTCGTAAGTATTTCAATTTGCTCCATTCAACTTTCTGTCCAGACTCCCTTAAAAGAACAGGACAAGAGCGGGGTTGTTTTTTTTCATTTGTTACTTTTCCCTATCAAGTCATTCCTTTCTTATAACTCATTCCCTCACTGAAATGATGCCAACTCCATAATTCACTCTTCTTCTTCCCCTCCCTCACACAAGTTATTGCAAGTCATTGCAGGCTAAATATAACTCCCAAGTCTGTTTTCCAGATGCTCAGGTCTCGCCATCCAGCCATGACATTTTCCTTATGGCTTTCCAGCCTCCTCTTTTTCCCCGCTCCTGCTTTCTTTTCTCCTCTTTCTCACCTATTTTTTATGCTTTTCACCTCCTCCCCCCCTCTCTCTCCAACTCCCCTCCACTTTCTTTTCTCCTAGTTCAAAGGAAAGTACTTGAGGAGAGGAATGGCTTTCACATTATTTGAAAGTGGAAATCAAGGAAGCAAATGAACAATCCTGACAGAACCCAGGCTTCTCATGGTTATAGGACTGGTTCATGGGTCCCACCCTGCCCATTTTAGAACCTTCTTGCCTTTTTCAGAAAAAAAAATGTCTGAAAGAGTAAACTAAACAAACATTACTTAGGGGTAGAGGAAGTTTACCCCACTATATTTCCAACAAATATTTATTTAGAATTGTGAAACAGACTATTAGAGATACCTAAAGGTCAAATAGAATCCATAAACTTTCAAACTGAAAAGGACCTTGGAGATAATTTTGTTCAAACCAATTATTTTAAAGATGAGGAAATTGAGACCCTAAGAATGACTTACCCAAGGTCACAAAAATAATAAGAAATAGGACTTGGAAATGAACTCAGGTCTGATGATTCCAAACAGAGTGCTATTTTCCCCATCTCATTTCCCTATGCTATTTCATCCAAGCTTCACTCATTTTTTGCAAGTGTATATCTGTTTTATTCCTAAAAATCCTTTTCTCAAGCTTTCTACCACTCATTCCGAAGCATGAATGCCCTGTTGGAAAGTTATTTCAGTGATTTAAGTGATTCCCTCCCTGCTTCTTCTTCCTGTGCCCTTACTGAAGATGAACAGCTGGTCACTTGCCTCCCTTGTGATAAACATTTATTTAGCCATTTATTTTAACCAATAAATCAACCTTTTATTTCCTATTTCTTAGGGGAAAACTATTGGGTTACGTCTTAGCCAGTTTTCTTGAGCTTAAGTAATCTCAAATTCTTTTTTGCCATTTCTCATTGGTCCTATTTTCCAAACTTCTAATCATTTTAACTGCTCTCCTCCGTATACCTTGAAATCTTCTCCCATTTCTTTTATATATGCAGTCTCTGAAGAAGCGACCCTTCTCCTTACCAAAATCGTAAGTACCTCTGCTTATACCTTTGATCCCATATCTCCTGCTTCCTCCAGCAGATTAAGCCAGAAATCACCCCCCCATCATCTCTCTTATCTGGATTTTCATGATACTCTTCTCTCCTTGAATCTTCAAGACCCATTTGACTACTTCTCAGTTCCCTTAGCTGGAACACCATCTACATCCCACCCCCTAACTCTAGGTTTATCCAGGGTGTGCTGGAGCTAGCTCATGAGAGCTGATTATTAAATTTTCAGTGTGCTACAAATCAGGGCTTAATTTATTGTTTTTTTGTCTACATTCGGCAAACAACTACCACTGGTCAAGTCTTCCCCATTGCCGGTTTTTGTAAGGCCCTGAACTAAGGACGTTCTTTATTTTAAAATACAACTTTATTTGAAATGACAAAAACCATTGCTTCTTACAATACAAAAACAGGTGATTAAGCTGGATTTGATTCATGGGTTCAACAAACCCTGGTCTAGACTTAAGAAAGAATGTTAAAATATATAGATTAAATTTAAAAGTGTGTCAAGTACACTTTTTTCCCCTGGAAAGCCAGTGTTAAACATTTGCCAATACATCCCTGAGTGTACTACAAGTCTCTCATTAGACCCCTCTGCTTTCTCTATGCTCTTTTACTGGGAAATTACATCAACTTTTATGGGTTCAGTTATGTCTACAAAGATGACTTCCAGATCTCTATATACAGCTCTGGTCTTTCTCCTGAGTTCAAGTTCCACAGAGTCAGTGCCTATTGGACGTTTCCAACTGGATGTCCTGTAGGACTATCAAAGTCAGTATATCCAAAATTGAATTCATGATCTTTATGCTTTCTGACAAGGGCACAATCATTTTTCTAGTCACACTTCTAGTTTACAACCTTGGTGTTACCCTCAACTCCTCACTCTTCCTCCCCCAATACACACACACACACACACACACACACACACACACACACACATATGCTGAGTCTTGTCAATTTACTTTTTCAATACCTCTCATGTCTTCCCCCTTCTTTCCATCCCAGGACCACCACCCAAGTTCTGGCCTTCATCACCTCTCTCCTCCTCTTAGAAGGTCTCCTTACCTTAAGTTTCTCTCCTCTCCAAACCATCCTCACAGCTGTTAAAGTGATATGTCTGACCATATTTCTTTCCTGCTCAAAAAGGTGCAGTGCTTCCCTACTGCTTGTCGGATTAAAGATAATATATTTGTAAATAAATAAATAAATATGGTATTTAAAGCCTTTCACAACCTGGCTATAGCCTATTTTTCCAGGCTTACATCACTCCCCTTAATCCATTCTGTGTTCCCCTCAAAATAATGTTCTCACTTTTACTTATACACAATGCTCCAACTCCCTTCTCTGTGCATTTGTACAAATTATCATCATATTTGTTTAATGGGGCAGGTGGGGCAGGCAGGGGGTTGGGAAATGGAAGTCTTCTCTGGCCAGAGCACATCTCATAGATTTCTGAGCCCTGGCCCTTTCTGGAGAAACATGATTCAATGATGAAGGGTTTTTCACTTTGAAATGATGCCCCAAACCCTAGATTCTAAGGCCTAAATGGTCCCTTGGTTCCTTACCTCATGATGGTTGAAAATAGCAGAAGAACCTTCACCAAAGCTAAATCAGAGAAGACTGGGCACTAAGCCAAGAGGAGCATCCCACTCAGTGAACCCTTAAAAAGGAATGAAATGAATGACTATCTGTCTCTCTGTCTCTGTGTGTGTGTGTCTCTCTCCTTTTCTCTATCTCTATTCTCATTATTCTCATTTGCTGACTGTTAAACCTGTTCTGGCCTCTTCCTTCCCCCACTCTGATAGGATGATGGCCATGAGTATATGGTAATTCTAGCATATATCTTGCCTTAGGCCAGCCTGATATCTCAAAACCCTAGCTGCCTCTTCTGCTTTATGTATCTTTTCTAAATATAAGTGATTGAATAGTAATCCTGAGATGGAAATTTCTGGCTTTGGAGCAAACCTTTTAAGGTCAAGACATAGGGAGATCTTGGGTCTTCAGGTGGTTTTGGCCATACTTCAGGAGAAAACCTAAAGGAGCATTGTTCTTGTGTTTCTTGGAGAAGATAATCACTAATAAACAAAAGGATAATCCCAACCCCTGTCTTGAACGGGGAGACGGAGAGAAAGAGAAGACTTTGTTTAAATGGTTCAGAGCCAAAGTGAAGGTAAAATGATAATTCAGTGACTCTATAAACTGTTTCATGTATTGTTGGGTTCAAGTCTCAACCTCCTAGTAGAATATACTATGAGTTACAAATTACTGCTACTTGTTTAAGTCCTTGTTAGTGCATGCCCATGAGGTTCTTGTGTTTAGCCTTTCTTTTCTGTGAATTAAAAATATCTATCCGATATCTAATTTGCATTACTCCATTTTGGAGATATCCTAGATATGAGTCAAATCTAGGCTTTTAAGTGATTTTGTCCTAGGATGCTGAGTGGGAGTAAAAAGCCAGAGAGTTCTTGAAAGAGCTTAACCCCTGTCTTTAAGAACAAGACTAAACTAGGATTGAACCTGATCCACATATTCAAATCTAGGGCTAAGAGGAGTCTCTTACCAGAGATGGAAAAACCAGGCACCCCTTGCACCCTGAATTATTGTTATAACTAGCATAAAGCAAGAATAGGATAGTTATTTCCTCCCCACAAAAGAAAGACACCCATAAACTCCATGTTAACACAAACAAGTAGTAGTAACTTAAAACAACTCATGTTCTCTAATTCTTATACTTTTGTATGGAGTCTTATTGAGTGTAGGAGAGGAACCTACCTGATCATCCTATGTGTTGGCTTTGGAGTCAGAGAACCTGGGTTCAGGTTTGTTTTGTCATTTATTGCCTGTGTGATCTTAAGTCTCTTAATCTCTCTGTAACTCAGTTTCTATACTGTAAAATGAAGCAGTTGAACTGGACCTCTACTAGCATCTCTTCCATCGCTAACTCTATTATCCTTTGATTTAGATGCTTCACCCTTGTGGACTGGCTCCTACATTTGTTTCTTCCATATATATACTTTGCAAGTTCTGAATTGCATATACATATATTTCTTTCCTTTTTGTACATTTGGTCAGTATCTACTCTAATTAAATAAGCATGTGTTAAAGATTGTTTGATTGATTGATTGAGTTGTTCAATTATTGCAATCACGTCCAAGTTTTCATGACCCCATTTGGGGTTTTCTTGACAAAGATACTGAGGTTTGCCATTTCCTCCTCCAGCTCATTTTACAGATGAGCTATACAGAGGCAAAGAGGGTTAAATGACTTAACCAGGGTCACACAGCTAGAAAGTGTTTTGAGGTCGATTTGAAGTTAGGTCACATGAAGGAAATGGCAACCCACTCCAGTGTCTTTGCCAAGAAAACCCCAAATGGGTTCACAATAAGTCAGACATGACTGAAAAGACAACAACAAATAAAAGTATATTTGTATATATGTGTGTGTGTGTATGCATATATATATGCATAGAGAGACAGAGAGAGAGAGAGAGAAAGAGAGAGAGAAGAGAGAGAGGGAGGGAAAGAGAGGAAGATGGTGGTGGTAGTGGTTGTCTTTCATTTTAGCAGAGGACCCAAATGTCATCAAGTTTCAGTGTGCCCATCTGTGGCTCATCAGACCAATGAGTTCAGAATGTTCTACCACAGGTTCAGCATAAATAGTCCATGTGAACATTTAAGTTGGATTTTCTAAGTTTGTGCATCTTGTATTTCTCTGGAGTTATTTCAATTCTGCTTCCCTCATAGAGCACACCCTATACCCCATAAATACAAATGGATATATATACATACATATGTGTATACACAATATATACATATATACACACATGCATTTACATACCTATATATATATATATATATATATATATATATATATATATATATATATATAGTGTTATGCTAGGAATTGGAGATGTTTTGCTGATATTTTAATGGATTAATAATGTCATCAATGTTACTATACTTTCCATCTATACAGATCACAACTCATCTACACCTTCTCATCACGTGGGTTTCTTATCTATTTCTATACATAAGTCTTCTGTAGAATCTCTATCCCAAAATGTAACTGATACTCTAGTAGATATGATTCAGGATCTAATGTGATAGGGACAAAGGAAAGATGCAAAGTGCTATAAGAAAATTTGATTTGGAGTAGATTACTCTCAGACAGAGGGATGAGGAATGGCTTCATGTAGAAAGTGACATCTGTACTGTTTTATGAAAGAAGAGAAGAAATTCAACCAACAAGTAGAGATGTGGTGGATGTGATATTCTATGCATGGAAGACACCCTACAAAATATACAGAGGTGGGAGGGTGAAGACCAGGTAATAGCTAGTAGTCTAGGTTGGCTTGAAGGTAGAATGTGTCAAGGGGAATGATATCAAATAAGGTTGATAAGGTATACTGGATCTAGATCATGGAGGACCTTGATTATCAAGATAAGGGAATTTATATTTCATCCTATAGAAACAAGCCATTATAGGTTTTTGAGCAGGGAAAATGCCACAGTCAAATATTAAGAAGATTAATTTGTCAACTGTATGAAGGAGGGAGTTTAGAGGAAAGAGATTAGTGGCAAGGGAACCAGTAAGAACACTATTAAAGTTAATATTTCTCCTAAGAAAAAGGCTTTGAGTGACTAAATAAGGGTCTTAGCACTGTGACTAATGAAAAGAGAGGTACAAAAGATGCTATGGAGGAGTGATCAACAAAATTATTGGTTTGGAGGGTGGACTGGGGGCAGTGATAAAAAGGGGAAGAATTCAAGATATCTGAAGTTTTGAGCTCATGTAACTGAGAGAGAAGTGCTGCTATCATTAGAGGTAGGGAAATTTGAGGTAGGGGCATGTTTTGGTTCAAAGATGATATATTCCATTTTTAACATTCTGAAGATGAGTTTCCAGAGTAACCTCTAGATGTCTGGCAGGCATTTAGAAATGTCATTCTTGAGGACAGGAGAGAAATCAACGATAGAAAGACTAATTTGGGAGCTATCCATAAAGAGCTAATTACTGCAGCCTTGGGAGAACATGAAATCTCCAAGGGAGTGAATAGAGAAAGCCAAAATCAAAGGTGTCTTTGATGGACATCCACACTTTGGTTGTGGGAAGATAAAGTTAGGAGACTTACTTTATAAAAATAAAATAATAATAGTATTTATAAATGTTTTCAAAGCACTTTACAAATATTACCTCATTTTATCCTCACAACAACCCTAGAAGGGAGGTGCTACTATTGCAGTGGAGAAAATTGAGGCAGGCAGAATTTAAGTGACTTGCCCAGGGTCATACAGCTAGTAAGCATCTGAGGTAAGATTTGAACTCAGGTCTTCCTGACTTAAAGTCCAGCTCTCTACCCACATGATTATATGCCTCCAATAAAGGAGGTAAATCAGAGAGGCAAGGTGGGGTACTGAAAAACACTGGTTTAGGAATCAGAAAACTTGGACTCTAATCTTGGCTCTGTCATTTATTAGGCACCTAACTTTATGCAGGATACAGCCTCTCTGAACCTCAGTTTCCTCTTCTATAAGATGGAGTTAACAGTCTTCTAGAGCTGTATAAGGATCAAACATGATACTTATGAGAAAGTGCCATGCAAACATATAATGGTATTAGTAGAAAAATAACGTTCACTGCTTTTGCTTACCTACATGTGTTGGGCAAGGTCTGTAAAGTGTTCTGTAGTCTCGCAGAAGTGAGTGTGAGAATGAGTAAATTAAAATAAAAAGGTATTGTGAATTGTCACAATCATGTGAAAGGCAGCAGCACCCTATGAAGAGTTATCTTGGTGAGTTGTTCCAATCTGCCAAGTTGATTTTTAGGGCATTCCATTCCCACCAATCAACATTTCAGGAAACTTCCAGTTCTTGGATTCTAAAGAGCCTGTTTGGCTGTGTATCTCACTGACCCCTTCACCCTCTCAAAGCAGCAACCATATGAGGCCCTTGCTGTTTGATGGAAATTGTGACAATCTCCCTGCCACCTTCTGCTTTGTATACACACACACACACACACACACACACACACACACACACATACCCCCTTTAACTCTCTACTCCTAATTCTACTGCCCCCCCATAGGATGTTGAAGAGAGAAGTGATTTGGAATTAGACAAGCCTAAATGACCTTGAAGTGTATGGTGCACTGTGTGTGTGTGTGTGTGTGTGTGTGTGTATGTGTGTGACAGAGAGCAGAGAGAAATAGAGAGGGAGGAGAGGAGAGGCTGAAAGACAGAGACAGAAAGGAGAGAGGAGACAACAGAGAGGAAAGAGAAAAAGAGAGGGGGGGGAGGGAGGGAGGGAGACAGAGAGGGCTCTACTGATGGTGATCTCTCTCAAAGCCATAACAAGACCCACATTGTTTTCCTGGCTATCTGCTGGTTTCTGATTCACCCTCTGCCAAGGCAGCCTGAGCAGGTTCACAGCTGGCCCAGGGATATGCTTTCCAGCACATTCAGGACTTGGAATGGGCCCAGGTTTCAGGAACACATGGGGGAAGGGCAGAAGAGTAAAACTAGGAGAGAGCCTTGGGAACCAGGAGAGGGGAGTCAACATCTTTCTTTCTTCAAGGTGACTCTCCTTTTTCACCATCTGATAATGGGAACAGCATCTGAGGACATGGGCTAAATTGAAAGCCTGCACAAGTTTGAGACGAGGGCAAGGGGAAAAGAGAGAGAGAGAGGCAGATTTCTTTAATACCGGCTGAGGTCTTCTTGTGCAGTGACACATTACACTCTCACCACTCAGATGTGAGCCTGCCAGTACTGCTGAGAAACAGAATCATTCTAGCCCCTGGCTGGCACACAATGACTGGAGTTATGTGCCATACTCCCCCAGACACCCATAAAGCCAGAAACAAGGAAGAAAAAGATTGCAATGGGGTCCCTAATGTGATCCCCTGGAAAACCAAGAGTCTAGATGGGGCCTGGTCTTTAAAAACTATTGAGATCTTTTATCTCATCTTTCTTGAAGTTTCTTTCTAGCTCTAAATCTATTATCTTATTGTAGCAAATGTACTCAGGCTCACTGTCGCCCAAGCCAGTCCCGCTACATCTCCCCAGGGGCACCTGAGGGGTTTGGACTATTTCTTCTCTAATGCTATCAGCTCAAGAGCCCACAGACTAGCTTTCCCTCACTGTTAAGTGCCAGTGAGTAGTAATCCAATTCCATCTAACAACTTTACATCAAGTAACTTCTTTTTTTTTTGGAGGGGGGAAGGCAAAGCAGTTGGGGTTAAGTGACTTGCGCAAGGTCACGTAGCTAGTAACTGTCAAGTGTCTGAGGTTGCATTTGAACTCAGGTCCTCCTGACTCCAGGGCAGGTGCTCTATTTGCCGAGCCACCTAGCTGCCCCATCTATTAACTTCTTAAAGGGGATATTTACTTTGAAGATATAGCAAATATGTAAACACTTTCTCACACGCGTGCACACACACACACACACGTGCACACACGCATACACACACACACACACACACACACAAAACCCAGGCAAACTATACCAACTACCCTATACCAACTTGGTCTTTGGGGAGAGTAGGTTCACAGCACAGCTTCTACATAGTATTGGTGCTGGCAAATTTAAAGCCCACATGGGCATGACTACCAGATGAATCCTTGTCTTTGCCACTGCTGAGCCCCAAAAGCTACTCCCAAAATTCACTCCTTGAGGCACTGATGCTAAGCCAGCTCCAAAATGTGAACACTAGAATAAAAGGCTCTCTCGACCTTTTGAGATTCATAAGGTTGGAATGTCCAATCCCTTCATCTACAATGAAAAAAAAGTCAAGGCAAGAAGACAAAGGCCCATTTCTAGAGGTCCACATGGTGGCCTCTGTGGGGATGGTCCAAGGTTTCTCCCTCTTATAGCACTGTCACTTTCTGGATGCCATCAATGAAGGCATCAAACCAAAAGCAGAGGAGCCAAGAGAAAATGGCCTAGAGAGCTGAAAAGAAAATAATTGGTGAGAATGAGCCAAGGGCAACTAAATCCTTTTGAAGGTATCCATATTTCCAATTATGCAGCCAACCAAAAATGCTTCTCCTGGTTAGGCAACCAAAATCAGTTAGAGAACATTTATAACATGTTTCAAAGTCTTTCGAAGACCCTCCCATTACATGTCATCACAATTCTCCTCGGGCTTTCCACAGGATGAGACACTGTTAAAGATACGCTGGGCATGGGCCAGTGCCCATAATGGGTAATACTATGATCTCCTATATCCTATTTCTGAAAGAAATAAGAGCCAATTATTAGAGGTCAATTGTTGGGGATAGCCAGAGCCAGCCAGCATTCCAAATCCATCCCAATCCAGATACTGACCTAAAGTTTTGTCAGAGAGAATGCCCACGTTACCTGATTGTACTTAATCTTGGGTCTAAAGTAATTTATGATGGTACCTAAGGAACAGTTGAGTACACTGTTTCCTATGTTCGACATACTTTCAGCCTGGATGTCTTAGAACACTTTAGTGTTGCCTGGTTTTGGAAAAGCTGGTGACCCACATTTAAGTTTTACCTCTATCACTCTGTGACCTCGGACAAATCATTTCACTTCTCTGTTTCCTGGTTTCTTCCTCATTCACATGTTGTACCCTGTAGCCCAGCTCCATGGGAGATCTCCTCATTCCAGCCATTCAGGTATTCTCGATTCCTCCCTCAAATATAGGGACAATTAATTATACATTAGTAGACTCTGCTTCATTTTTGTCTCTGCATACCCAGAATTTAGGATAGTGCCTTACACACAGAAATTACTTAATAAATGTTTGTTGAATAAATGAATGAAAAAATGAATACATCCTATATCTTTCTCATAGAGTTGTTCTTAGACTGGGACTTTTAGTTCTGAGATTTTTAAAATGTGAAAGATTTTGGAAGAGTGTATAAGTACTCCACAAATATTAGCTGATACTCTTCTCCCGATTTTGTAGATGAGGAAACTGAAGAATAGGGACCCTCTTCTTCCCATTCCTAGTCACACTAAGGACTCCAACAGAATAGGAACTCAAATCTAGGATGGCCAACCCGTGTGCTCAAACTCACCAACCCTCGGTAGTCTTGACTGCTATTAGGCTCCATGGCAATCCTTATCTCCTCTCTCTAAAGATAGCTTCAAAGCTAGTGATAGTCAATGGGCCTGTTTCAGTAATTATGTTAGATTTGACTTACCAGTAAATCAGGAAATTGGATTTAAAGCCTGCCTCTGCCCCTTCTGAGCTGGGCTCTGGACAACACAACTAATTGATTTCTGAGGTTCCTCCCATCTCTAAAGTTCTCTGATTGAATGGTTCTTTCATCTGAAAACTCAGTGTACTTTGTACATATAGCAAATTGATGAGTTTCAATGTGAAGACAGAGGAGATAGGTCTTTAGCCCCATTTTATGAATGGGAAAACAGAGACACTGAGAGGCCCCACTGGATATTGAGAGTGCTAATATTTCTCCTATTCCATCTGCCATCCTTCAGGAGCAAATTCCCTTTCCCTGTCCTTGAAAGTAGCATCAGATGTGATAATGGATTAGTAGAGTACAAGGAGGAAATGGCAGAGGATGGGCACTGTTGCTTCTCCATAAGCTATCACAGAGTCCACTGCTTCCTGTTTGACCTTGTCCTGAGACTAGTAGCCTGCTAGGGCAGGGGAGGGGAACCTGCAGCCTCAAGGTCACATGTGGCTCTCTAGGTCCTCAGATGTGTCCCTTTGACCAAATCCAAACTTCAGTCAAAGTGCTTCACTTGTGGACCTAGAGGGCCACATGTGGCCTCAAGGCTACAGTTTCCCCACCCCTGGGCTAGGGATGTAAGTGGTGTGGTGGGATGGGGTGTGGAAGGGATTGGATAAACAACCTATGGAGGCCTCTGATGATGGATAAGCAACATATGGCAATCAGCTGCATGGGTGTGTGCACGCACATGTGCACACACACACACACACACACAAATACACATACACAGAGTTTAAGCTTTTTCTCCTGTGGAATGTTTCACTAGAAAAATAATCTCTCCCACAAAGGTATGTAGGGGATTCCTGGGTGCCCATTTGGCCCATCTACATTCAGATCTAATTTCCCTACTAGGGAATAGGGAAGGAAGGATTCATGCAAGAGAAAGGAAGCTCAAGGCTGAAATCTTCAGTTCCTGACCTTAAGTTAAGCAAATAAAATAGCTCTTTGCTAAGATCTTTTATATTGGCCATTTACTTTCAGAGCTGTTTTTTCTGTCAGGAATAAGTAATGGAGATGGCAAGAGTGAGGAAGGAAAAATCAACAGTTTTAAATATCTGCATCTACAATTCCACAAGAGGTGAAGGAGCAGCCAGCCAGCTGATGACCAGAGGTGACCTGGGCAGCTCTAGACCCACTTACCCTCTTTCCCTTAGCAAGAAGGCCCCAGACTGACATGTTGGCTAGGTGGACACTTCCTCTGTACCATTCTCCAATTCATTTGCCCAGGACCTCTTTCCCAAGCAGACCCCAATATACAAGCAGTCTAAAACATGGATTCCATCTGGTGGTGCCAAATGGACCCTGGTAATGGCCCAATTGTAAACCAGTTCAACCATCCCCCCTCTCACTTTTTATACCTAACCTTCTAGCCCTCCACCAAGATGGGTATGCTCCTGGATAGAAATTGGGAACTTCAGTAAAGAATGATCATAAATGTCAAACGTATACAATAGGCTCCTGCTGAATGTTTCATATTCAGCCTATGGTTTCACAAGGAGAAGGGGTCATCCGGCTACAGGGATTTGTAGTAGTATCTGTTAGAGTAGGAAAGATACTTGACTTGGACGGAGGAAATCTGGGTTTGAATGCCTTCATTCTTTGAACTACAGTTTTGAAACTTTTTGAAACTATAGTTTCCTCATGTGTCAAATGAGGGTAATGATATTTTCACTGCTTGCCCTATAGTACAGTTACAAGGAAAGTGCTTTGTAAACTTTAAAGTGTTGTAGAAATGTGAATCATTATCATTATTTTTAGACCTTGAAAGTTACATAAAAGGAAAAGTTGTTAAAGAACATAGGCTCACTGGTTATTCATTAAAGAACAATGTACAGAAAACGCTTGGGGTTTATTCCTGGTTTTCTCTGGTTTGCGAATGAGCTTCCTACCTGTCTAACACTCTACTAGACACGTGGGGACTAGAAGAACTTTTTAATTCATTTTACAAGCTTCTTGAGAGTTGAGGCACAGGCTAAGGCCATATAGGTGTAAGCTTCTTAGGTACAGTAAACATAGGAAGTGGTTTCCTAAAGCAGTGGTTTCCAAACTTTAGGTGATGACAATACTTTTTTTCCCCCTTCAAAAATTCTCACACAATGCCACACTTCATAAAACAATCTATACAAATAATTGTATTGGCTCATATTTTATCCTAATAAAATTTAGAATTTATTGCACAACAACACAATCAAATCTTCAACATGCAATAAAACCATCATAAACACAGATATTTATTGTTAAAAAAAATCTTTTACAGTTTTTTATGTTTACAATATAAAAAGGGAAAGCAAAGAAGACTTGGGTTAAACTCCCTCATGTAATACATGTTGGCTGTGGGAATGTATAAGTCACTTAAGTTCTCAGTGCCCCTATAGTAAACAGCAATCCAACACCATAAAGTATGGACCATCTGCATTGGCAGCAAGAATATCCTCATCAGGAATCTTCTATAACTAAGGAATCACATATCTAGTCTCCTGAAAGCCTTATAAAATTAATTGACATACAAATAATATTATTATTGTGTTGAGTCGGCTGAGGAAGAAAAGTTTCTTGAAATATAGATCACTCTTGATATTGCTACTAATAACTGTTTTTCAAACACAAATGAGAAATGATATTTTGTCTTTCAGCTAGAATAGAAAATCCTGTTTTATACAAACAATATATTACCAACGTCAGTAAAACTTGCACCATTTTGTTTGACAACCCAAAGGATTCTTTATTTCTTTATATAACTCCTTATGTACTTTTATTTATTCTTTATATTGAGATTTTCAAAATCAAAGTTTGTTTCAACATACAAGTATACTCATCTCTATTACTCATTCCTTTTCCACTGAACTAAGACCAAATGTATCATATCTACCCAGAGTGAACAAGTTCTTTATTTGTTGATATTTAGACATATCTGGGTCTTAAAAAAAATAATTATTATTTCTGTAGACCAATAAAATGACTAATAAGCAGAACAATTGTTTTATTTCACTTGTAGGACAGATATTTTTTAAAACTTGGAATCATTAAAAACATTATTTTGTGAATGTATTATACATAACTCTAACTTTCATCTTTGTAGGAACTTTATCTTTCTAGATCAAAGGTGCATTTGATGAACTTTCATTGACTTGGAGTATTCAGTTAAAAAATCCAGTGATAATACAAATTTAGGGAGGACATTTTTTATTGTAAAATGAATTTGCAATATCTTTAGTATTATCAATAAGATAAATGATAATTTCTTATTAAGTTTAAGCACTTTTCAAAGGTCGTTGGCACAAGAAAGCCCACATACTTTGCAATACCCTCTTCCCTTCTCCTATATTTTCATACACTTTTGCAAAGAGACTTTCTTTTAAGGCACTGATTTTTTTTTTTTTAACTTTTTGGAGGAGGGAAGGCAGGGCAATTGGGGTTAAGTGACTTGCCCAAGGTTATGTGGCTAGTAAGTGTTAAGTGTCTGAGGCCAGTTTGAACTCAGGTCCTCCTAACTCCAGGGCCAGTACTTTATTCACTGTGCCACCTAGCCACCCCCAAGGCACTGCTTTTAAAAAACAACAACTGATTAATCTTTTAACACCTTGGAAAACTGTATATGACTCCTCACTATTTTTTTTTCAATATAAGCATGCAGTGTTTCCAAATTGCACAAAGGGCCATGTTTTAAACTTAAACTAAGGCTTATAGACCTAGGTTTCATCCAGACACTGAATTGAGTACTTGTAGACTCCAAAACAATTCTCCCCAATTATATCACTTTCATTTTAAAAATCCATCAATTTATATTGAAAATTTCTCTTGATGGAGCATGGCCATCAACAGGGATGCAGAATAACAGAACTACTCTAACATCAGCTTCAAAATGCACATACATATATAATCAAATAAGCATATTTCACAATATCTGCTGTTTTTCAACTTGCAGTGAAAAAGAGAATTTTGAGACCGATCACAAATTCTTGGACAATTCTTCTTGCATATTACTGTATCTGCAAGAAGAACTCTCCAGAGTTGCATTTCATATGATCTGCCAAGCAACTTTTCAATCATATCAATACATTTTCTCTCATCAAAGGAAGTTATTTATATGCTTAGCAATTATGTGAGACAACCTTGCATGATACAAGCAATCCTCTTGATGTCATGGGCATAGTTTTTTTTTAAGTTTTAATTAATTAATTTATTTTTAGTTTTCAACATTCATTTCCATAAGATTTTGTGTTAAAAATTTTCTCCCTATCTTTCCCCTACACCCCCACCCCAAAATAGCAAGCCTCCTGAATACCCCTTCACCCAATTTGTTCTCTCTTATATCCTCCCCCATACCCCCTAACCTTCTAGTAGGGCAAGATGGAGTTCTATATACCCCAGTGCCTGTATATCTTACTTCCCACCTGCATGTAAAAAACAATTTTTTTTAACATTTGTTTGTAAAACTTTGAGTTCCAGACTCTTTCTCTTCTTCCCTCCTCAGCAACCCCCACTGGGAAGAAAAGCAATTCAATATAAGTTGTACATATATATTTATGCAAAACATTTCCATAGTAGTTATATTGTGAAAGACTAACTATATTTCCCTACATCCTATCCTGCCACCCACTTATTCTATTTTCTCCTTGGACCCTGTCCCTTTTCAAAAGTGTTTGTTTTAAACAACCCTCTCCCCCAATCTATCCTCCCTTCCATCATCCCTCCTCTTATCCCCTTCCCCCCTATTTTCCTGTAGGGTAAGATACACAATTGAGTGTGTATGTTATTCCCTCCTTAAGCCAAATTCAATGAGAATAAGGTTGACTCTTTCCCTTTTACCTTCCTGTTCTTTCCCTCCATTGTACAGTTTTCTCTTGCCTCTTTTATATGAGATAACATCCTATTCTATCTCTCCCTTTTTCCTTCTCCCAAATAATCCTCTCTCACCTCTTAATTTTATTTTTTATATATCATCCCTTAATATTCAACTTGTCCTGTGCCCTCTGTCCATGTAATCATGTACACACACTCACATATATAAATACACACACATACCCTCCTATACATACATATATATGTATACATATATACCTGTAAATTCCCTTCAACTATTCTCACACAGAGAAAAGTCTCATGAGTTACAATTATCATTTTTCCATATAGGAATGTAAATAGTTCAACTTAAATAAGTTCCTTATTTTTTTTTTTCCTGTTTGCCTTCTCATGCTTCTCTTGCTTCTTGTACTTGAAAGTCAAATTTTC
>JAQQSV010001267.1:8762-33140 GCA_028646515.1 Pseudochirops corinnae
ATATATATATATATATACAGTCCTCTTGACCCACTGCCCAATCACAAAGTAATAAGGTGTGGGCATTCCTGAAGAACAAGCCTCCCCCTACAGGCTCCATGAGACCACATTCAGCCTATTAGGGGACAGAGTATACTTTCAAAACTGGGAAGGTTCTCAGAGTCATGTAGCAACTTTAGCAAAGGGCTTAGGGGCAGGTAAGATCTTCAGATTCCCATAACATGACCACACCTGCTTCAAAGTAAGCATGGTTAATTTGACAAATAGCTGGACCCGAAAAAATTCCATGAGTAAGGATAGCATAAACTTTGGTGGCTCCAACTGACAAAAGTTTATCTGCTGTGTGACAGATAGTACCACAAGGATCAGCCATCTCATCCTCTAGAATGGCTACTCAGTCCTTGATATCTGCTACTAGCACCATGCCATAGACTTCATTGGCCTTGTTCTGCTCTTTGTGAATCAGAGCAAAGTCAACATTCAGTCAATCTGCAATTGAAGTCACTCTTTTAGCTCTACCAACATCAGGGGATACAATACAGCAGGTCTTCCAGTCGGCATTTATCCACTTTAGGACAGCTGGCTCAGCATATAAATTATCCACTGGGATATCAAAAAATCCCTGAATCTGAGAGGCATGAAGTTCCATGGTGATTATATGATCTGCTCCTGCTACAGACAGCACATTTGCCACAAGCTTGGCTGAGATTGGGGCTCAGCTATTGGAGTCTGCACCTACTTTGTCCTTTTTGTCCTGTCAGGCATAAGGGAAGCAAGGGATAACGGCAGTCACTTGGCTTGCTGAAGCAATCTTGCAGGCATTGATCATGATGAGAAGCTCCATCACATTGTCATTGATTTCACCACAACAGCTCTGCATGATGTAGAGATCCTCTCTTCTGACATTTTCACCAATCTCCATGCATGTCTCCTGGTTACTGAATTTCTTAGTCACCACCTTGCCCAGTTCCAGGCCTAGACAGTCGGTGATCTTCTGGGACAGGCCCTGGTGGGAGCTGCCACTGAAAACCTTGATGTTCAGCATCTTCAACCTGCTGTCCTAGGCTGATGGACCCCAGCAACCACTGTGGGTGGGGGAGTGACTTGGGCTATGAGGCCTAAGGCCAGTAAGACGAGGGTGGGTAAAGATGACTCAGCAGCAAGAGTGTACTCACTGACACCTTGACCATCTTGCCCACAAGTTCTGTTTCTTAACAAAGACTTGATATAATCATGGGCAAGGCTTAAAAGAAACTTGAACTGAAACAAGGTGCTAAATACTTAAATAGCTGAAACAAGGCATGAAGTACTACTTTACTTGCCATTACAAAGAGGAATCACGGAATTGAAAGTCAGTCTTGAGTCAAAATGAAAGGACATTCCTGACTGAGAAGATCATGATTTACTTTGACCTAGTGGTGGGAGAACTTTGTACTTTGTACCCCTTAAGAATGATTGAGTTAAGGATTGTTGGGAGCTAGTCTCCAATCAAGATGAAAGAAGACTTTGATTGATGAGATTAGAACAATATGACCTTGGGATGGGAGACCTTTTTACTTTGTATCTCTTAAGGATGATTGCTCCTTAAGGATTTTTGAGATAAGGACTTACTGAATGATGTGTTTTTAAAAGAATATTTGGGCACTTTAGTAATAAATTGTTATGTCATGTCATTGTGGATGTTGTACTTTGGTTTCTGTGAATGTTTTGTTTTAGTTTATTGCTGAATAAATAGAGAGTTCACTATACTATATGATCAGAATGTTAAAGTTATTCATAGCAGCAGTACTTAGGAGAGCTGTTTGTGCTTGGTTTTATGTACTCTCATACATTTAATAACTAACTATTGAATTAAGACCTAGGTTTTTCCCCTGTTCTACTTCTTCATTCAGAAATCAACTAGTGGGGGAAATGTTAGGCAGAAATTTACCCAGGCCAAGATCCAATCCCACAATAAAAGATATTCTAAGTTTGGGTTAATGGCTGCATGCCCATTCATTGTGTTTGCTCAGATAGTTCTGGGAAACTGTGGAACTTTCCTTTTGTCAAATAGGTGGTATGGAAATTGATAAGTCTCTTTGACCAAGACTTTGGTGACCAAAGACACATACCCCAAGACCCTCATATATCCCACTCTCTCATTGCAATATTCATTTTCTCATTAATTGTTAACCCAACAGTGTTGATTACCACCTTGAGAAACACCTGATCTTACAAGGGTATATAAGCTGTGAGCTCACTGTCTCTGGTCTAAAAGAGTTGACCAAGTGATGATACCTTTATTAAAATGCTGGCATTAAAATGATTAAATTACCCAAAAAATTGTGTCTCTCAGAATTTTTTTAATACCACACACATATAGAAATACATGCATTTGTAAAAAATTATACACACACACACAGAGAAATGTTTAAATTTCAGAAGAATTAGCTGATGAATTAATTTCCATAGATATTTTGTATTTGGATGTAATAAGGAATTGACTGCTTTAACTAATAAGCACCATGAGGAAAGAAAGAAGATAAAAAGAAAAAAAAGAAAGGAAGGAAGGAAAGAAAGAAAGAGAGAGAGAAAAAGACAGAGAGAGAGAAAGAAAGAAAGCGAGAAAGAAACAAAGGAGGGAGGAAGGGAGAGAGGACATGAAATAAGGGAAGAAAGAAAACAAAGAATGAAAAAGGAAAGAAAGAAGAAAATTTTGTGGAGAAAAAGTGCTGTTTTTGAATTATGAGACACACTGAAATCTTAGTTCTGTTAATCATTTCTAGTGTGACCTTGTGTAAATCATTGAATCACTCTGTCTCAGTTTCCTCAAATGAGAAAAATTGGACTAGATAACATTCAAGATTTTTTTTTCAGATGTATGAATAGTGGGAAAAGTACAGTTCTTGGAGTCTGAAGACCTATTTCTAAAACAGTACTTTGTATAAAATATCTGAATGACCTACAGTGAGTTATTAAAGGCTTCAGTTTCCTTGTGTCCAAAATGAGCAGGTTGAATTAAATAATCTCTAAGATTATAGAATTCTATAATGTCTAAATCAGTGGGGAATTTCTTTCTCTCCCATTCAATACTGTTTGGGTACCATGAATTGGATATTAGATTTGATATCAAGAAGACTAGAATTCTAATCCTACCACTGGGCCAACCACTACGAGAAATTAATTTTAGTGTTGTATCATTTGATTATTAGTAATAATTTATGACATTCCCTCTCCATAAAAAGACTGGCTTAGAGAGAAGCCTCTCCCCTCCTAAAGAATGTGGAAAACATCCCAGCTCTGTGTAAGGCATTTTGGCAGGACCCCACCAATTAGAAAACCTGATTTTTGTTTAGGCTACAGATAAAAATCCAGTCTAGGTGAGTTCTTTCCCTTATCAAAAGAACTTCTGCTCTTGATCCCCTTCATTAGAGTTTAGGGTGACTCAGCTCATGAAGGACAACACTAGCCAGAGAGGTCTAAATGTAAATAACTTCTCCCATCCAGACTTCTGAAAGCTGCCGAGTCTCATGATCAAGCCACATTCATACAAACACACACACACATACACACACATGTATAGTATATGTATTTGCAGATTGTGTATACACATACATATATACACACATAACAGGTGTAACATTGAGTTGTGAAGTCTGGTTTCCAATGATCACTCAGTATGGAAGTACAGTCTAAGTGTTATAATAAATGACAAGTGTATAACTAACAATCAGCAAAAGGAGCTCAAGATTTTCTACCCTGCCTCCTCATTAGATATTCACCAGTCAGGGTTAGATTTCATCAGAGAAGTTCTCTATCAGAAGAAACACACCTAATTCAAGGTGTTTCAGAGTCTCCCTTGGTGTTTTGATTACGTAATGACTAGCCATTGATTTAGTGATTAGTGACAAGACTGTTTAATAAATTAATCTTTTATTACCTAAAGCTCTAACTCTGGGAATGTTTCCTCACAAAATCGCTTAACCACTGTCAGCCTCAGTTTTTTACTGTAAAATAGCACTTACCTCACAGAGTTTTGGTGACATTCGAGGAGATAATCTATGCGAAGTGCTTTGCAAACTTTAAATCATTATATAAATATTTGCTATTGCATATTGAATCTACTTCAACAGAGTTGACTAAGCAATTTTTGTCTTGATTTCTTTATTTTTGACTGTCTTGATTTATTTAGCTTAATAAAAATTTAGTTCCAAAGCTCAATTTCAATAATATTTGGTTAATATGTCATCACTTAGTTGTGTTGTTTATATACATGTGAACATAGCACTAATTTTACCAAATAAATACTAATTAGCTTGGTTTCTAGTTCTTGAGCATATAGATCATTTTCACAGGATTCTGAAAAATCTGTAACTTTACTAAAACTCATAGTGCCAAAAGGATTAATGTTTTAAAAGATCTCCAAGGCATAGCTCCTATAACTATCTGTTCAGTTATAAATGTCATATTGGAAACAAAATTAGAGTAAATCCTGTTAATTCAAGTCATGCACAGAATGAGAAAGTAAATTATCATCAAAAAAGGTCAACATAAGCTAGGGTTAAAATAAAATTGAACTGCTAAGACAATTGCAGTTCACATGGACAAAAAATCAAAAGTGTTTAAAATAGCTGCACTTTTCATTTGTTTGATGAGATAGGATAGATTAAAGAGAGATTGAAAAAATGACTCAACATTTTAATTTACATATGAAGATGTTATGAGTTTAAATTTCAATATTATCCTTATAATTAATTCAGAAATTACACATAGGTGTATAAATTAAATGAAGCTTTTATAAGTTATAAACTTTGTGAATATGGTAATTTTATTCACTTATTGAAAGACAGCTTTAAAAAATCCACAGAGAAATCTTTAAGGTTTATTTTCAAACTGATATTACATGAACATGTATGATTCATTTACTTCCTACCAACATTTAGGACGAAGTTTTCGTAAAGTCTTAGAAAAATTAATAAGAAACAAAGAATCAGATTAGGAGTGTATGTCAGAGATTTTGACTTTTTTCCAAACTTATGACTTCTGACTATAAGGATATTTGTTCATAGATGTGCTGAGAATAATGAAATACTATATAATAATGCCTAGCATACAAACATAAAGCAGGAGAAAAATATCTGAATTAATAGGTGCTTTTTAAAGTTTATAAAACACAGTGCTAAAAGGGGCTTTGGGTAAGTTATTTTCACCCTCTTATTCTGCTTTGTTTTGTTTGGATTTATAACCTAGAAAACTAAGAGTCAGTGAAACTACATAATTTGTCTTTATAGCTAGCAGAAAGACCCAGAACAGAGTGTAGGCTTTCTTGATGGCTTATTCAATGAGATTTTCATAATGCCATTCTGGTGTATGTTTCTTGTTCTTGTAGACTGAATCTAAAAGTTGGAAGGAACTTTATCATAGGTACACCTTGCAATCATTAACTGAACATGAATCCATTCTACAATATACCAATCATACCTTTGCTTGTAGTCCTCTGGGTGCAAAAGAACCTATTAAGTTCTAGAGACACTCCCATTCCACCTTTGCATAGATACTCAGATTTTCATTGTACCAGGTCTAAATTTTCACCTTTGAAATTACCTAACAGAGGGCTACCTCTGTTCTCTGTACATATGTGGCATATACATATCAAATACTTGTTTTACATGATAGAACTTCAAATTTTTAAAGACACATATAACACAACCCTTAAAATGTCTCTTCTTTTGACTAAATATTTCTAGTCCATTCAAACCATCTTCACATGGCATAATCTCAAAATCCCTCTTTATCCTGATCATCCAGTTCTGTACTGCTCTAGCTCATCAATGTGTTTCCTAAAACGTGGTGCTCAGAATGTTACAAGATACTCAAGAAGTTATCACACCAGGAAAGAATATGAAGAATTAGAGCCCTTGGTTTTCTGGGATAATCTAATATAGGCTAAGATTCTATTATAACAACTTTTTTAGCTTTTGTTTCATGCTGTTGATTCATCTTGAAACTTTAATTCACGAAAAAACAAAGACAACTTATGACTCAAATGGCTATCTTAACCATCCTGTATTTTATGTAGTTGATTTTAAATTCAAATAATTAACCAGTTTGTATCAGAAGCGTGAACCTAGGTCTCTCTGGTTCCAAGGTCAAATCTCTAGTTATGCCAGATTTTCTGTATAAAAGTATATACAGGATAAATAAAAAGAGGCAGTCTAGGACAGGAAGCGTCCCAGTAAGCCAACGTCAAGCCCCATCTCAGCAAACCAGAGGGAAATGTAGAGTCCTAGTGCAGTAAAATAGGCAAACACCAACACCAGAGCCCCTACCTGACTCAACATAGCCAGGAGAAGAGGTAGACTTAAGTTCTAAAAACCATCTTGTGCTTCATCAAATAGACAACCTCAAGCTACCAGACCTCCACATGCTTCAGCATGGCTTAAGGAAATGCCAAAACACCCCACCAGCCTCAGCACATGCCAGACACCAGTGCTAGGAACCTAGCTCATCACCGAGAAAGCCCCCAATACTCTACGGTCTCCAGCAGCACAGCTACCCCTCCACCTCTCCTCCTTAACATAGCACCAGAGACTAGGGTCCCCCATGGGAGACAGCGTAACATCAGTGCAGCACCAGACAATTAGCCCGTAGTTGTATCTGTAGCTCCTGGATCAAGACAGTGCTCTTTCCACCCCAGGACCAGAGCTCAAACTTAAAAGAAAGGGAAAAGATAAAAAAGAGCAAAAACAACAACAAAGAATTAGACCATAGGAAGTTATTATTGTGACAGGGGAAATGAAGACAAAAATTCCAAAGGGGACAACACTGTTCAGAACACATTTGGGCAAAACCCCAAAGAAAAATGAGGAGTAGTTTCAAGTGCAGAAAGAACTCATGGAAGAATTCAAAAAGGAGCTTAAAATCATATAAAAGAGGTAGAAGAAAAATGGGAAAAGAAATGAGAAAGAAGCAAGAAAATTATGAAAAAAGTCAACAGCTTGGGAAAAGAAAGCAAATCTTTAAAAAGTAGTCAAATAGAAAAGGAGATGTAAAAATCCACTGAAGAAAACAAGTCTTTAAAATGTACAATTGACTTAGTGAAAAAGGAATTTTAAAAGTTAACTGGGAAATTTAAAACTTAGAATTGGGGAAGTGGAATTAAAAAATAGAAGAAAATGAAGAATGCCTCATTGGAAACACAAATGACCTGGAAAATAGATATGGGGAGACAATGTCAGAATCATTGGACTACCTGAAAGCCATAATCAAAAGAAGGAGCTGGACAGCATAATTCAAGAAATGTCAAACAAATCTGCCCTGATATCCTGGAACTAGAGGACAAAATAGGCATTAAAAAAATATCCCAATTGCTTCAGGAAACAGTTGCTAAAATGAAAATTCCAAGGAACAGTATAGTCAAATGACAGCAGTATCAAGTCAAGGAAAAAACACTGCAAGTGGTCAGAAAGAAGTAATTCAAATATCTGGGAGCCATAATTAGTATTATACAGGATTTAGCAGCTACAATATTAAAGGAATGGGGGTCATGGAACATGATACTCTGGAAGTCAAAGGAACTAGGAATACAAGCAAGAATCACCAACCTAGCTAAATTAAGCACAATACTTCAAGGGAAAATGATCTAGCATAGCTAGAAGGAATATATGCAGACAGAAGGCACAGGTATGAGATGAATTTGAGTGAATGACACAAAAAATAACTAAGGAATGAGAAAGACTAGAACACAGAATGCAGAAGGAAGAGAGTAAAATGTGGTAAGTTATTTTCCTTGAAGAGGTACAAAAAACCTATTACATTGGAGAGAAATATGAGAGAGTGGTCAACGGGCATCACTTGAACCTTTCTAACATTATAAGTGACTCAGAAAAGGAATGATATACACAACCAGTTGAATATAGAAATTCATCTTACCCAAAAAGGATGCAGGAAAGAAGAAGATTAAGTAGAGGGAATGGGGGACTCACAGAATAGAGGGCATATCAGGGGAGGTGGTAGACAGAAGCAAAACAATTTTGAGGAGTAAAAGAGAGGAAAGAGATATAAAAACAGGAGGAAAAATAGGATGGAGGGTAATATACTCTTAGGAATCATAGTTGTGAATGTGAATGGGATGAACTCTTCCATCAAATGGAAGCAGAATGGATAAAAAATCTTGAACTAATAAATAAATAAATAAGAATAATCTAAGAAAAACAAAGAAGATTATGAAGGAAAACTCACCCAATTAGAAAAGGAGATCCAAAAAGTTAAGGAAGAAAATGATACTCTGAAAATTAGAATTGGACATGGCAAAGCCAGTGAAATTTTAACAAAGTTCAAGAAACAATTAAACAAAATATGAATAATAAAGAAATAGAAGAAAAAGTGAAACATAAGAAAAACAATAGTTCTGGAGAAGAGATAAAGAAGAATAAACATAAAAATAATTGGACTAACTGAAAGCTGTAATCAGAACCAAAAATCTTGACACAATAAAACAATAAATAATTAAAGAAAATTGTCAGAAATTTGAAACAGAAACAATCCATCAATCACTACTTAAAAGAGATCTTATGAGGAAAAAATCATAGAAATATTATAGTCAGATGAAACCTCCATCCCCAGGATTAAATATTAAAAGGAACAAGAAAAAAGCAATTTAAATATGATGGGACCACAATTAGAATCACACAAGACCTAGCAGTGGAGACATTAAAGGACTACAGGTCTTAAAATACTATATGCTGAAGAGCAAAAGAACTGGGGCTCTGACTTAAAATACTATACCTAGTAAAGTTAAACAAATGAAAATAAAAATGAACTTATGATCAATTGACAACTTTCAACACTTTGTTACAAAAAACCCCAAACCTTGGGATGGCTAGGTAGCACAGTGAATAGAGCTCCAGCCCTGGAGTCAGGAGGACTTGAGTTCAAATTTGGCCTCAGACACTTAACACTTACTAGCCATGTGACCATGGGTGAGTCACTTAACCACAATAGCCCTGCCTTTTCCCCTCCAAAAAGCAAAACAAACAAAAAAACCTGAACTTAATAGAATATTTGACATATAAGAACCAAGAGAAACCTAAGTTATGTACATACCAAAGACTGATTATGAGGGATTCAATAAGGACAGACAATTTACTTTTTATATACATAAAATGCACAACATATGTCTAAGATGATTGTTAATAATTGTCTATCTCATAAGAAAGATTGGGGTAAACTTGAGCATGACATGAATTTTAAAAGTAAGACCATTTAGGAGAAATTTAAAAGAGTAATTATTTTGTACAAATAAGGTACAAGAATTGATACAGAGGAATTATATGGGGGAGGAGGGCTTGTAGTTCTGGTAATCTATTTTCATTGGGAATGCGTTTAAGAGGGAACAGTACATATTTATTTAGAAGAGTGCAAAAGTCTTCTAAATTAAGAAGGAGATAGGAAGGGGGAGAGGAAAAGGGAAGTATTTTTAGAGGGGAGGGGAGGGAATAGGTAAAAGGGCATATAGAATAGTATTGTTGTGCAAAGAATAAGAGCAAGCTGAGACCTGGGTTCAAGGTAAATTTAGATGTGGATTTATTGATCAAGTGCGTGACTGCCAGAGTTCTCACACAAATTGGCAGTGATTTCTGGAAATACAGATCTTGGTTATAAAGGCGAGAACCACAAAAATAGGGAGGGGAACTAGCAGCAACCATAATGTACAGAAACAAGAACAGCCATTGGTTAAATCTATATGACTTGGGAGTATGGTGCAAGGGTAAAAGGGTGCAACCGTTCTGTGAAGTGGGGCATCATTCCTGGGCACAGAGTGGAGGGGCATGGGATGAGAGGGACCGGAATTCCCCAGGTTGCAGGCAGCTTTCCAGAGTGGAAGGGTCTGGAGTTCCCCAGGATGGGTTAGGGTCATGTTCTGGGTGAAGGGGGTGGGAGCCTCACTTGGTCAGCAGGGAAGGACAGGATGGTACCTAGATAAGATCCTTGCACCATGGACCTGGTACACTATAATGATTCCGGGAGAAAATATGAAATACTGATTAGGGGAGACAGAGTCAGGGAATGCCCTGAGCAATATGCCCAGACATGTCTTAAGCAGTTTCAAGCTAAAATATAAAACAAGGAGACAGAAATACAAGAGGGACTTAATGGTGGGCCACAAATCAGGTGGTGTGTAGTGACCTGGGATTTGGGTTTGGGTACAACAGTATTTAGGTCAATGGGAATGGGAGGATAAAGGAGGAATCTCTGGAGGGCAAGGAAATAAGTTATAAGGAGCTATAGAAGGGTGTTTAGATTTATGGGAATAGCAGGATAGGAGAGGGATTATTTGAGAGGGGTAGACAAGTAAGAGGAGGGCAAAGAAGTGTGTACAAGTAAAGTGCAGGACTCAGGAGGGATAGGAAACAAGAGATGCATAAACAAAAAGCAAGGATCAGAAGCAGAATGTGTTTGGTAAAGTATATGTCTATATATGTATGTGTGTCTTTATATGTCTACAGCTATAGAAAACTATCTGCACTTAATTGTAGCCTTTGGAGGGGAGAAAAAGAAAAGTAAAAAAGTGCATGGTGGAGAACAAAAGAAAATTCACAAGGAAGCAAAGAAAAGATAGACAGCTCTCAACAAATTGTGTAGTATTTACCATAAAGGCTTTCTTGGAACAAAAATTTATTGTTACATATTTTGAATCCTCTCATGTTCTACTACTCACATGAAAAGTTTTTTTTTCCTTTAAATTTAAGTTCCAATATTTAAGCTTATGATATGTTTTTGCTTCTTTTCTCTATTCTGTATTTGTGTTCTGTGGTTTGATCTAAAATAAAATTTAAGAAATAAATAAATTTAAAAGAGAAACACATTTGAAAGAGAAAGATACACACAGAGTAAAGGTAAGAGGCTGGATCAGAAACTACTGTGCTGTAGCTAAAGTAAAAAAAAAAAGTAGCAATCCTGATCTCAAACAAAGCAAAAATTGATCTAATTAAAATACATAAGGAAAGAAAATTACTTCTTGCTAAAAGTTACTGTAGAAAATTGAGTAATATCAGTACTAAACATATATGCAGCAACTGGTATAGCATCCAATTTCCTTTTTGTTATTTTTTATTTTTAAGTTAATTTATTTATTTTTAATTTTCAGCACTCAATTTCATGAATTTAAAATTTTCTTCCTCTCCATTCCTTCCCCCCTCTCAAAGATAGCATGTAATCTGATATAGGCTCTACATATACATCCTTATTTAACACATTTTCACATTAGTCATGTTATATAGAGAAATTAGGATAAGTGGGAGGAACCATGAGAAAGAAACAAAAAAAAAAAGCAAAACAAAAAGGAAATAGTCAGCTTCATTCTGCATACACACTGTATATAGGTTTTTTCTCTGCACATGAATGGCATTTTTTATCATGAGTCCTTTGGTGTTGTTTTTGGACCTTGCATTACTGAGAAGTGCTAAGTCTATGAAAGTGTCATTGCACTTTATGACTATTACTGTGTACAGTGTTCTATTGGTTCTGCTTTCTTCACTCAACATCAATTCATATACATCTTTCCAAGTTTTTCTGAAGTCCACCTGTTCATTATTTCTTATAGCACAATAGTATTCCATTACATTCATATACCACAACTTGTTCAGTCCTTCCCCAACTGAAGGGCATCTCCTCAATTTCCAGTTCTTGGCCACCACAAAAAGAGCTGTTATCAATATTTTTGTACATGAGGGTTCTTTCCCCATTTTTAGTGATATCTTTGGGAGATAGCCCTAGAAGTGGTATTAGTAAGTCAAAGGTTATCCACCTTTTATAGCTCTTTGGACATAGTTCCAAATTTCCCTCCAGAATGTCTAGATCAGTTCACAACTCCATCATCACATCTTCTCTAACATTATCATTTTCCTGTTTTGTCATAGTAGACAATCCGATAGATGTGATGTGATATCTCAAAGTTGTTTTGACTTGCATCTTTTACGAACAGTGATTTAGAGCATTTTTCATATGACTATAGAAAGCTTTAATTTCTTTCTCTGAAAACTGCCAGTTTATGTCCTTCGACCATTTATCAATTGGGGAATGACTTTTATTCTTGCAAATTTGACTCAGTTCTCTATATATTTTATAAATGATGTCTTTATCAGAAACACTAGTTGTACAAATTCTTTCCCAGTTTTCTGCTTCCCTTCTAATCTTGCCCACACTGACTTTGTTTGTAGCATCTAAATTCTGAACAAAGAAGTAAAGGGAGTTATGAGTTCATGACCAAACAAAACATAGAAAGCATTATGAAAAGTAAAATAGATAATTTTGATTATATTAAATTAAAAAGCTTTTGCACAAACAAAACCAATGAATCAAGATTAGAAGGAAAGCAGAAGCAAGGAAACAATCCTTATAGTGCTTCAGACCTCATTTCTCAAATATATAGAGAACTGAATCTATAAGAACAAGCCATTCCCCAATTGATAAACAAAGGATATGAACAGACAGCTTTCAAATGAAGAAATCTAAGTTATCTATAATCATGTGAAGTCATGATCTAAAATAATTTTGATTAGAGAAATGCAAATTAAAACAACTCTGAGATACCAATTCATAGCAATCAGACTGGATAATATGACAAAAAAAATGGAAAATGGTAAATATTATAGAGAATATGGGAAAATTGGAATACTGATGCACTGTTGGTATAGTAGTGAACTGATCCAATCACTCTTGAGAGCAATTTGGAACTATACCCAAGGGGGAAAAACTGTTCATAGCATTTCATTCAGCAATACCATTACTAGTTCTATATTCCAAAGAGATCATTAAAAAGGGAAAAAAAGATTTACATGTACAGAAATATTTATAGCAGCCCTTTCCATGGTGGCAAAATATTGGAAATGGAAGTTGAGGGGATGACAATCAATTGAGGAATGGCTGAACAAACTATGGTATACTATTGTACAGTAAGAGATGATGAACAGGTGGATTGTATGCAGTGTTAGCAATTTTGTATGATGATCAATTATGAATGACTCAGCTCTTCTCAGCAACACAATGATCCAAGACAAGTAAAAAGTACTCACAAGGAAAAATGCTATTCAAATCCAGTTAAAGAACTGCTGAACTCTGAATGTAGATAGAAGCATACTTTTTCTCTTTATTCTTTTTCATGTTTTCTTTTCCTTTTTGATGTATTTCTTCTTTCACAACTTCAACTGATATGGAAATATGTTATGTATGATAGTACATGTATAACCTATGTGAAATTTTTATCATTTTTAAGAAGGGGGGAGAGGAAGAAGGGAGAGAGGGAAGGAGAAACATTTGGAACTCAAAATCTTGTAAAAAGGAAAGCTAAAAACTGTTTTTGCATGTTATTTGGGAAAATTCAATTAAAAAGTATAAATATAAAGAGAATAAATACATATAAAAATAAAGTAGCTAAATGCATGGTCATTTGAGAGGGAGGATACTGACAATTGGGGAAATAAGGACAGTCTTCATTCAGAGGAATATTTTTGACCTAGTTTTTAAAGGAAGAGAGCAACTCCATGCATTTGAAGTATGGTGAGTGTACATCTCAGGCAAGAGGGACAGTCAAAGGAAAGACAAAAAGACATGGTATAATGTTTTGTGTGAGGAATAGAGAAAAGACCAGATGAGTTATATTTCTAAAGTATTGTTGGAAGTGAAGTTGTACAAAAGAAGCCTAGAAAGTATGATAGGGTGATGTGATACTTTAAAAAACATAAGAAATTTATATTTGATCCTTTAGACAATAGTGAGGGAAGTTTATTGAATAAGGGAATAAAATATTTAATTCTTTGTTCGAGGTAAAATACTTTGGTAGCAGTGCGTAAGATGAATTAAAGAATGGAGAAAGTAGATGTGGGTAGAACAAATACAAGACTGTTGCAGTAGTCTAGGTGAGAGGTAATGGGAGTCTAAATGAAAGTGGCAGTTGTGTGAATAGAGAGAAGTTAAGGTAGAGAGATGTTAAGGTAGTATGAGTAACATCTGGCAACTGAATGAGTATGTGGCCCAAGGAAGAGGGAAAAATAATAGATAACATCAAGATTACAAAACTAAGAGATTAGAAAAAAATAGAGTTAGCCTTGATAAAAATTATGAAGTTTGGAAGAGAGGTTAGCTTTGTGGGTAAGGATATGAGTTGTTTTAGACATGTTGAATTTCAGATGATTTAGATATCCAAAAGATTTGTTATACTAGAGCTTGGCATGATAGTAAAAAATAGTGAAGGATGTTTAAAGATCAGGGGAAATAGGACTTACCCATATTTATGGGAAGTGGGGGAGGAACTGAAAAATAAGAAGAGATTAAAGATTGGAAATTGGGGTGGGGCAGAAGAAAGGAGGAAATAGCAAGGGGATCTGGCAAGTAATCAGAAAGACATTAAGTGGAACCCTTTGTGCTACTAGAGATTCAGGACAGGGTACTGTTTGGCAACTCCTTCCCCTATACCTGCTTCTGTGTTATACTTACAGGGTAGAGAGGATCACTTATAGCAATAAAGAAACAAGGGCCCTTAGGAAGATTACTGATGGCTGGTGCATAAGATTACAGGAAATTTCTAGGAAAAAATAAGAGAGCAGACCAAGAGAACAGCAACACATCTTTCCCTGTATTACATCACATTGGAGGAACAAAAAGCTTCCAAACCTCCAGAACTAGCTTTGAAAACAACAGCATGAAAAAGCCTAAAGTTTGGGACAACTCCCTCCTACCCCCATTCCAGGAAGAGAGCCAAAGTTTAACATAAAGTTAAAAGTCAAGCAAGAGCTGAAAAAATTATTGAAAATAAAAATAAAAATAACCCAACCATAAACAGCTACTATGTTGACAGGGAATATCATAACACAACCTCAGAAGACAATGTCAAAATTGCTACAATAAAAGACTAAAAGAAAAAATGTAGATTGGAAATAAGTCCCATAAGAATTCCTTAAAGTGCTTTACAAATATTTTTTTAAAAGTTAAATTAAGAACAGTGTAGGAAAAACATGGAAAAAGAAATGAAAATGATAAAAGAAAATTGTGAAAAGACAATTAGCTGCTTGTCAAAAGTGTCACAAAAATATTGAAGAAAATAGTAGTTTATAAAGAAGAACTACAGTCAAGGAAGAAAATAATTCCTCAGAAATTTGAATTGGACAAGTAGAAGTTAATGACTTCATGATATATCAAGAAATAATAAAAGAAAGTTTTAAAATGGAAAAAAAAGAAAATGTGAAATATATCATCAGAAAAAAACTGATCCAGAAAATATATAGAAGAGAGATGAAGTAAGAATTGTTGAATTGCATGAAAGTCATGATCAGACAAAAAGTCTAGACATAATATTTCAAGAAATTATGAAGAAAAAGGGGCCTAATGTTTTAGAATCAACGGGTAAAATGGAAATTAAAATAATCCATTTGAATTCTACCAAAAGAGAATCCAAAATGAAAACTCCCAGGAATATTATAGCTAAATTCCAGCATTCTCATGCCAAGGAGAAAGTATTGTGTATAGACAGCAACAGTTCAAATATTTAGTAACAGTCAGGATCACACAAGATTTAGTAGTTATTATATTAGAAAAATTGAGTCCTTGGAATATGATATTCTGGAAGGCAAAGGAGCTATGATTACAAAGAAGAATAACTTCCCTAGCAAAACTGAGCAGAATCCTTTAGGGGAAAAATAGATATTTAATGAAATAGAGGTCTTTTAAGCATTCTGGATGAAAATACCATAGAGGAGTTAGAAATTCTGGCTTTCAAATACAAGACTCCAGGAACATAAAAACATAAAGATGAAAGAGAAATCATAAGGGATTCAATAAGGTTAAACTCTTTATATTCCTATACGGCAAAAAGATAATATAACACCTTGTAATTTTATCATTATTAGAGTAGTTAGAAGGAATCTCATTGACAGAGGTCACTGGAGTGAATCAGTTATGTAAGGATTTTCAGGGAAAATAGAAGAAAAAGAAAGAAAGATGTACTGGAAGAAAGGAGAGGAAGAATGAAGAAAATTATCTTATATAAAAGAATCACAGAAGGAAAAGCTTTTAAAGGAATGGAGAAAATCATACAGGGTGGGTAATGCTCAGACCTCACTTTCATCTGAACTGGTTCAAAGAGAGAAGAATACACACACACACACACACACACACACACACACATCTGGATATAGAAATCTATCTTACTCAACAGGGAAGTAGAAGTTGAAGTAGATAAGAGGAAAGAGGGGTGATAAAAGGGAATGTAGATTAAATGAGGCAGTGCTTAGACGCAAACAGACTTTAGAGGAGATACAGGGTAATAAAAAAACAGAAAAAAATGGAAGAAAATAGGAAAGAGGGAAATGAACAATTAGCAATCATAATTGTGAATTTGAAAGGGATGAATTCATTAATAAAATATGGAAATGGATAGCAGAATAGATTAGAGACCAGAATTCAACAATATGTTGATTACAGGAGACACATGCAAAAGATAAGACACATAAAATGAAAATGAAGTCTAGTGCAGAATCTATTATGCTTCAGCTGAAGAAAAAAAGGCACTGGTAGAAATCATGATCTCAGACAAAGCAAAAGCAAAAATAGATCTAATGAAAAGAGATAAATAAGGAAACTACATCTTTCTAAAAGGCAGCCTAGACAATGAAGAAATATCAATGCTAAATGTACAAGCATAGCATTCAAATTCTTAAATAAAAGTCAAATGAATTAGAGGAAGAAATTGACAGTAAAATTACACTAGTGGGGGACCTAAGATTTCCCTTTTAAAGTAAGAAAAATCTATTCATAAAATAAGTAAGAAGTTGAGAAGATGAATAATTTTAAAAAATTGGATATGATGGAACTCTGGAGAAAAGTGAAATGAAATAGAACGAAATTTACTTTTTTTTTTCTCAACTGTACATGGCACCTCACAAAACTAACCATATTAGGGCATATAAATTTCTCAAAGAAACAGAGAAAATTTAAATACAACCCTTTCAGACCACAATACAATAAAAATTACATTCAATAAATGTCTGTGGATGCATAGATTAATAATTAATTAGAAACAAAATAATCTAATCCTAAAGAATGAGTGAATACAAGAACACATCATAGAAATAGTTAATAATTTCATTAAGGAGAATGATGAGACAAAATATGAAAAATTATGGAATGCAGTCACAACTGTGTTTGGAGAGAAGTATAGAAGCACACATATATCAATAAAAAAAGAGAAAGAACATCTCAATAAATTTAGCACACAACTAAAAACAAAAAAATAGAAAAAGAAAAATTAAAACATTAGTTACATAACAAAATGGAAATCCTAAAAATGAAAGTAGAGATAATTAAAACTGAAAGTTAAAAAAGGAACCAATAAAACTAGAAGCTGGTTTTATAAGGAAAATGATAATATAAATAAACCATATGTTAAACTGATTAAAGGGGGAAAAAAGCAAATTAGGAGTATGAAAATGAGAAAGGTGAATGCACTACCAAAAAGATGAAATTATCACAATGATTAGTAGTTACTTTGTCCAATTACATACCAGTAAAACTGAGAATGTAAGAGAAATGGAAGGATATTTAGGAAAATACAAAATTTATAGAAATATAACTGTCCCATATTAATGGAAGAGGAAATAGAATACTTAAAAATATTGTCTTAGAAATAGAAATTTGATAGTTTGATAGAATTTGCTAGTAAATCTATCTGGCTCTAGAGATGTTTACCTAGGGAGTTCATTTATGGCTTGTTCAATTTCTTTTTCTGAAATGGGGTTATTTAAGTATTTTATTTCCTCTCCAGTTAATCTAGGCAATTTATATTTTTGTAAATATTCATCCATTTCACTGATTGTCAAATTTATGTGCATACAATTGGGCAAAATAATTCTTAATTATTGTTTTAATTTCCTCTTCATTGGAGGTAGATTCACCCTTTTCATTTGTGATACTCATAATTTGGTTTTCTTCTTTCTTTTTCATCACATCGATTATAGGTGTATTAATTCCCCCTCCTATTGCCTACATTTTATACTTAATGTGGTATGTTATTATTCTTTGAACAAAGATACACCAGAATAAATTTTATACAATGCTCTTCTCCCACCCCACTTTCTCTCTATTATGATAAGTTTTATGTCTCTTCATGATAGAGCCTATACTTAACTGATTATGATATTCCCTCCTTACGCCAAAACCAATGACAGCAAAGCTCATATAATGTTCACATACCTCCCTTCTTTCCCTCTACTATAAAATGTTATTATGCCTTTTTGTGTGGCAAAATTTACCCTTATCTTCTTCTTTCTTTCCTCTTCTCCCATTATGGTCCCTTTGTATTGCTAAATAAGGTTTTTTTTTTTCAATCATCATTTTAGTTAATTTATACCCACACCCTCTATTTACCTATATTCCTTTTAAATGTCAAGATAAGTATACATTTCTCAATATTAACAGGTACCAGCTTCTCATATAGGGATGTAAGCAGTTTGTTTTTATTAAATAACAAGTTGTGTGTGAGTTTTTCCGGCTTACCTTTCTATGTATCTCTTGAGTCTTGTATTTGCAGATTGGGTTTTCCATTCAGCTCTGGATTTTTCATCAGGAAGGTCTGAAAGTTCTTTATATCACTCAACAAACATCTCCTTGCCTGAAAGATTATTCTCAGTTTCGCTGGATAGCTGATCCATGGTTGTAACCTGAGCTCCTTTGCCCTATGAAATATCGTATTCCAGTCTTTCCAATCTTTTAATGTAGAAACTGCTCGGTCCTGTGCAATCCTGACTATAATTCTACAATATTTGAATTGTTTCATTCTGGCTGCTTGAAGTATTTTCTCCTTTACCTGACAGTTCTGCAATTTGGCTATAACATTTCTAGGAGAATCTTCAGTAGGCTCACAATTTTTGGGTGGGGGGTAGGGGAAATATGGGGAGAAAATTTATAACGCAAAATCTTGTGGAAATGAATGCTAAAAACTAAACATAAACAAATAAAAAAAAAAGAAATTACTGAAGCTCACCTTGGGAAGACTGTCACAAATGCTGTGGTCATGGTACCAGCCTATTTCAATGATTTCCAATATCAGGCCACCAAAGATGCTGGTCTTAATGTGCTCCAAGTCATCAATGAGCCAACTGCTGCTGCTGTTGCTTATGGCTTAGACAAAAAAGTTGGTGCCGATAGAAATATGTTGATCTCTGACCTTGGATGTGGTACTTTCAATGTTTCATTCTTACCATTGAAGATGGAACCTTTGAGGTCAAGTCCACAGCTAGGGACACCCACTTGGGTGGGGAGAACTTTGACAACCAAATAGTCAACCATTTCATTGATGAGCTCATGTGAAAGCACAAGAAGGGCATCAGTGAGAACAAAGGGGATCTTTGCTGTCTTCTCACTGCTTGTGAATATGCAAAGCATACTTTCTCTTCCAGTAACCAGGCCACTACTGAGATTGACTTCTATCTATGAAGTATTGACTTCTATACATCAATCACCTGAACCCATTTCTAATAGTTGAATGTTGATCTCTTTGGTGGCACACTGGACCCTGTGGAGAAGGCTTTAAGAGATGCCAGACTAGAAAAGTCCCAGATTCATGACATCATCCTGGTGTGTGGTTCCACTCAAATCCCCCAAATCCAGAAGCTTCTACAAGACTTCTCAAATGGCAAAGAGCTCAACAAGAGTATCAATTCTGATGAGGTTGTTGCTTATGGTGCAGCTTTTCAGACTGCTATTTTGTCTGGAGATAAATCTGAGAATGTGCAGGACTTGCGATTATTGGAGGTCACTCCTCTTTCCCTTGGAATTGAAACTGATGGTGGAGTTATGACAGTTCTGATCAAACATAATACCACCATCCCCACCAAGTAGACCACACCCTTACCACCTATTTGGACAACCAGTCTGGTATGCTTATTCATGTTTATGAAGGTGAGAGAGTAATGACAAAGGTTAACAACCTGTTTGGCAAATTTGAGCTCATGGGAATCCCACTTCTTCAGATTGAAGTAACATTTGACACTGATGCAGATGACATCCTCTATGTTTCTGCTCTGTATAAGGGCATAGGCAAAGAGAGCAAGATCACCATCCCAAATGATAAAGGATGTCTGAGCAAAGAAGACATTGAGTGTATAGTCGAGGAGGCTGAGAAATACAAGGCTGAGGATGAAAAGTAGAGAGATAAGGTGTGTTCCAATAATTCTCTTGAATCTTATGCTTTCAACATGAAGGCAATGGAAGAGGATCAAAAACTGCAAGGCAAAATTGGTGATGAAGACAGACAGAAGATCCTTGACAAATGTAATAGAAAGAAGAGGTAATTACACATAAAACTGCAAATCTATTATGTACACCTTGTTGTTCCTTTTAAACATATAATAAAGTTATCCTGTAACTTTTTTAAAAAAAAGCTTTTTCTTCATCTATTTCTTCATCTTCATCTATAAAGAAACCATCTATATAGTTTCTTTAACTTTTTTTTGCTACTATGGTCAATTATGCTGGTAGTTTTCCTAATATTGAATCAGAGCTGTATTCCTGGTAAAAATCCTACCTGGTCATAGAGTAATATTCTCATGATAAGTTACTGCAATCTTTTTGCTAATATAATAGCTAAAATTTCTGTATCTATATAAATTAGGGAAATTGGTCTATAATTTTCTTTCTCTGTTTCTTTGTTTTATGCTGTCTTAAGGTATGTGGAGGGGGGAGATGGGAAGAAAATTTGGAACTCAAAATCTTGTGGAAGTGAATGTTGAGAGCTAAAATTAATAAGAAGGGAAAAAAGGAAGAATATGTGAACTCTTTCATAAAAAAAACTGACATCGAAAATAGATTGAGGAGAGGTAATTCCTGGTTTAGGTATCAGTACCATATTTGCATTGTAAAAGGAATTTGGTAGGACTTCTTTGCCATTTGTGTATTTATATGTATATAAACACATATATCTGTGTATGTGCCTTACATATATATGTATATATATATATATATTTGATTATTCGTTTTAAATATCTAACAATACCTCTGAAAAGTGCCTCTTACACAAGTCACTATTACCATTTATGAGAAACCATGACCATTTGAGTGAGTTGTTAAGGGAAACTTTGATTAGGTAATACAGAATCTGTTAAATTGTCTGTAAGATATCTCCATGCTGAATAACCAACTTGTTTTACAGCCCTCCCCCAAACTGTAATTCTCAACAATCTCAACTTTTAATTACTATCAGTTGGATTTACTGTATTGTTTATCATAGGCTAATTGAAATGTGGAGTCATAAACTAGATCAGGAGATAAGAAAATCCAAATTCATTTTTCTTATCCTTTTCCCTCCTTCCCAAGTCAGATAGATAGATGATAGATGCCATACCCTTTGGAAACAAAAATCTAGCCTTAGATAATTTAAAACTTTCATTCCCAGAATTCCCATCCATAGTACCATTGTGCTGATTGATAGAGATAGAATAAGAAAACAAAGGATGCAAGAATAGGAGATATTTTAGAGTTGCAGTGATCAACAAAGAACCAGTATAGGGAATTGATCCCAGAGTAAGAGTGATAGCTTAGGAAAGTACAGGGATACATTAACAGATCATGGTAAACCCAAAGATTAGGTTTAGGAGGAGTAAGGAATGGGGAGAGATGGGAGGACAGAAGGTATTGGTCAGATAAAGGAATTTCAGAACTCTTGATCATAAAGGTAAAAGACTTGTGGGTGCTATAAGATAAAGGGTATGGCCATGCCTGTATTACTTGAGATGAAGTGGACTTAGTCATTGGAGGTAAGTAGATTAAGTACCTAGGAGGCAAAGGTATTTCAGTTAGAATCCATATGTATTCTGTAATTCTGAAGTATGAAGGCAAAGATTTGAGGTGTTTAAGAGTGGTCACTGGGGCAGCTAGGTGGCACAGCGAATAAAGCACTGGCCCTGGAGTCAGGAGGATGTGAGTTCAAATCTGACCTCAGACACTTAACACTTACTAGCCATGTGACCTTGGGCAAGTCACTTAATGCCAATTACCCAGAGTTCCCTCTCCAAAAAGCAAAATAAGAGAGAGAAAAAGAGAGAGAGAAAAAGAAAAGAGAGAGAGAGAGAGAGAGAGAGAGAGAGAGAGAGAGAGAATGATCACTGAGAATGATCAATCAGCAAATGAGAATATTCTAGAATCAGGGAATTTAGAAGTGAAAGGGATATTAAAAACATTAAACCTAGCTTTCAATTTTGCTGATAATGAAAATGAAGTTCAGAGATGTTACATGATTTGGTTAAGATCAAAACCATTATAAGTGACACGTCAGTTTGGGTATTTAAACCCAAGTCTTTTGACTCTAAATACTTTTTTTTTTTCCTGCACTAGAATGTTTTATTTCCACCATGTCTTAAAAACATTGGACTAAAACTCAAAAGTGGGTTAAGTCTGAAGAAAAGATTTAAGTAAAATGACAAATATTAAAGGACCTGAGGGAAAATAGGTACATTATTACACTCTGGGCTGTTAATTGGTCCAGCCATTCTGGAAGATAATTAGGAACTAACTTCAGAAAGATACTTTTCACCCATGTACACTATTGGGCTTATGTCCTGAAAAATTGAAGAGAGAAAAAAATCTGTAAGTACAAAAATATTTATAGCAGCTCTATTCTTGGAAGCCAGAAACTTCAAACTAGTAGAGTCTCTTCCTATCACATAATGAGTAAGGAAATGTTGGTATGTGCATGTAATGGAATATTATTATACTATAAGTAATTATGAAAATGACAGTTTCAGAGGAAATTGTGAACATTTCTTTAAATGATACAGAACAAATTGAAAAGAAATATGGGTTCTATTTATATAATGACAACATCATAGAAAAAAAACCTTTAAAAAGTCTTAGAATGATCAATGCAAAGCTAAACCATAAATCCAAAATGATGGAGTTGAAATATGTCATTCTTCTTGACAGAGAAATAAGGCACTTAAAAAGAAGAAAAATACATTCATTTTTAAGCACTGGAATGGAGGGATTTATATTTCTGGTCTAAGCAAGTATTATTGAACACTTTTAAATAAATGCTCATGTGGGAATGATGAGGAAGGATAATGGAAGAAAAATATATTTCAATAAGTCAAATTTTGCAAAGAGAGTAACTTTGAGAATTCTTGGGCATGGCTAGGTGGTGCAGTGAATAGAGTACCAGCCCTGGAGTCAGGAGGACCTGAGTTCAAATGCAACCTCAGACACATAACACAAAAAGTATTCTTGTGACCTTGGGCAAGTCACTTAACTCCAATTTCCCTCCAAAAAAAAGCAAACAAAAAAAGAGAATTCTCAATACAGAATTATTAAACATAATTTATTTCCAACAAATAACTAAGGATAAAGAAAAAATTAACTGAGAAGTGTGTAGAATGAAATGAGTTAATAAGGAGAAAGTCAAAGAGTAGTAATAGAGATAAGAGAATCAGTGTGGTATAGACCTAAAGAAGAGAACTAGAAAAGATTTTTAAAAAGAGTATATTATTTTGGGTTGCAAATTGAGCTGCTTTGATTTTCTAAATATGCTATTCCATTATTTCTCCAGTTTCTCATGGTTGAAGAATAATAGCTAGATTATAATTAATATTCCTTCACATTTAAAAGCCTTTCCCCTGTTTGTTTTAAAATCTTGTTTTTAGAGAGAGAAAAATTGACTTTAATCACTAATAAATAATCACAGAATGAAAAAGATTTGAATTGGAAGGTATCTAAATTACTAAACCATACATAAAAAGAATTCTCTGCTGTAAAATAACAAAAAACTGGTTGTCTAATGTCTGCTTAAAAATCTTTAAAGGAAAACCCACAGACACTTCATCCATCCCATTCTACTTTTACACCCCTCTAATTCTTTTTTTTTAATTTTTTTTATTTACTCATTTACTTTTTTTTTTAAAGTCTACTGGCTTTTATATTCTTTTTTTTTAATTTTTTTTTATTTACTCATTTACTTTTAATTTACAAGATTCAGTTCCACAATCACTTGAGTTTCAGATTTTCTCCCCTCCCTTCCCCCCCCGCCATGGTGGCGTGCAATCATGTATAGGATCTGCAAATACTTTCACATTGTACAATAGTTTGGTCATATAGAAGGATTGTAACCAATGAGTGATCACTGGGAAAAGAAAAAAAAAAAAAAAAAGCAAAACCAGACATGAAAGAGAACGATAACGAGTTTTGCTTCAGTCTCCATTTAAACAATAGTCTTTCTATATCTTTCTCTGAGTTTAGGTATCTCCTTCCAGCCTGAGGCTTGTAGAGTTGTCGTTAGCTGTGCATTGTTGAGGATAGTCCAGTTTATAAAGGTTGGTCATCATATATATGATGTGTCTGTGATTGTGTACAGGCTTTGCC
>JAQQSV010001267.1:33240-57618 GCA_028646515.1 Pseudochirops corinnae
ATATTTATTGTAGCTCTCTTTGTGGTTGCAAAAAACTGGAAATATAGGGGATGCCCATCAACTGGGGAATGGCTGAACAAGCTATGGTATATGAATGTAATGGAACACTATTGTGCTATAAGAAATGGGAAGGAGATGGACTTCATAATTACCTGGAGAGGCTTATATGGACTGATGCTAAGTGAGAAGAGCAGAACCAGGCAAAGCCTGTACACAATCACAGACACATCATATATATGATGACCAACCTTTATAAACTGGACTATCCTCAACAATGCACAGCTAACGACAACTCTACAAGCCTCAGGCTGGAAGGAGATACCTAAACTCAGAGAAAGATATAGAAAGACTATTGTTTAAATGGAGACTGAAGCAAAACTCGTTATCGTTCTCTTTCATGTCTGGTTTTGCTTTTTTTTTTTTTTTTTCTTTTCCCAGTGATCACTCATTGGTTACAATCCTTCTATATGACCAAACTATTGTACAATGTGAAAGTATTTGCAGATCCTATACATGATTGCACGCCACCATGGCGGGGGGGGAAGGGAGGGGAGAAAATCTGAAACTCAAGTGATTGTGGAACTGAATCTTGTAAATTAAAAGTAAATGAGTAAATAAAAAAAAATTAAAAAAAAAGAATATAAAAGCCAGTAGACTTTAAAAAAAAAAGTAAATGAGTAAATAAAAAAAATTAAAAAAAAAGAATTAGAGGGGTGTAAAAGTAGAATGGGATGGATGAAGTGTCTGTGGGTTTTCCTTTAAAGATTTTTAAGCAGACATTAGACAACCAGTTTTTTGTTATTTTACAGCAGAGAATTCTTTTTATGTATGGTTTAGTAATTTAGATACCTTCCAATTCAAATCTTTTTCATTCTGTGATTATTTATTAGTGATTAAAGTCAATTTTTCTCTCTCTAAAAACAAGATTTTAAAACAAACAGGGGAAAGGCTTTTAAATGTGAAGGAATATTAATTATAATCTAGCTATTATTCTTCAACCATGAGAAACTGGAGAAATAATGGAATAGCATATTTAGAAAATCAAAGCAGCTCAATTTGCAACCCAAAATAATATACTCTTTTTAAAAATCTTTTCTAGTTCTCTTCTTTAGGTCTATACCACACTGATTCTCTTATCTCTATTACTACTCTTTGACTTTCTCCTTATTAACTCATTTCATTCTACACACTTCTCAGTTAATTTTTTCTTTATCCTTAGTTATTTGTTGGAAATAAATTATGTTTAATAATTCTGTATTGAGAATTCTCTTTTTTTGTTTGCTTTTTTTTGGAGGGAAATTGGAGTTAAGTGACTTGCCCAAGGTCACAAGAATACTTTTTGTGTTATGTGTCTGAGGTTGCATTTGAACTCAGGTCCTCCTGACTCCAGGGCTGGTACTCTATTCACTGCACCACCTAGCCATGCCCAAGAATTCTCAAAGTTACTCTCTTTGCAAAATTTGACTTATTGAAATATATTTTTCTTCCATTATCCTTCCTCATCATTCCCACATGAGCATTTATTTAAAAGTGTTCAATAATACTTGCTTAGACCAGAAATATAAATCCCTCCATTCCAGTGCTTAAAAATGAATGTATTTTTCTTCTTTTTAAGTGCCTTATTTCTCTGTCAAGAAGAATGACATATTTCAACTCCATCATTTTGGATTTATGGTTTAGCTTTGCATTGATCATTCTAAGACTTTTTAAAGGTTTTTTTTCTATGATGTTGTCATTATATAAATAGAACCCATATTTCTTTTCAATTTGTTCTGTATCATTTAAAGAAATGTTCACAATTTCCTCTGAAACTGTCATTTTCATAATTACTTATAGTATAATAATATTCCATTACATGCACATACCAACATTTCCTTACTCATTATGTGATAGGAAGAGACTCTACTAGTTTGAAGTTTCTGGCTTCCAAGAATAGAGCTGCTATAAATATTTTTGTACTTACAGATTTTTTTCTCTCTTCAATTTTTCAGGACATAAGCCCAATAGTGTACATGGGTGAAAAGTATCTTTCTGAAGTTAGTTCCTAATTATCTTCCAGAATGGCTGGACCAATTAACAGCCCAGAGTGTAATAATGTACCTATTTTCCCTCAGGTCCTTTAATATTTGTCATTTTACTTAAATCTTTTCTTCAGACTTAACCCACTTTTGAGTTTTAGTCCAATGTTTTTAAGACATGGTGGAAATAAAACATTCTAGTGCAGGAAAAAAAAAAAGTATTTAGAGTCAAAAGACTTGGGTTTAAATACCCAAACTGACGTGTCACTTATAATGGTTTTGATCTTAACCAAATCATGTAACATCTCTGAACTTCATTTTCATTATCAGCAAAATTGAAAGCTAGGTTTAATGTTTTTAATATCCCTTTCACTTCTAAATTCCCTGATTCTAGAATATTCTCATTTGCTGATTGATCATTCTCAGTGATCATTCTCTCTCTCTCTCTCTCTCTCTCTCTCTCTCTCTCTCTCTTTTCTTTTTCTCTCTCTCTTTTTCTCTCTCTTATTTTGCTTTTTGGAGAGGGAACTCTGGGTAATTGGCATTAAGTGACTTGCCCAAGGTCACATGGCTAGTAAGTGTTAAGTGTCTGAGGTCAGATTTGAACTCACATCCTCCTGACTCCAGGGCCAGTGCTTTATTCGCTGTGCCACCTAGCTGCCCCAGTGACCACTCTTAAACACCTCAAATCTTTGCCTTCATACTTCAGAATTACAGAATACATATGGATTCTAACTGAAATACCTTTGCCTCCTAGGTACTTAATCTACTTACCTCCAATGACTAAGTCCACTTCATCTCAAGTAATACAGGCATGGCCATACCCTTTATCTTATAGCACCCACAAGTCTTTTACCTTTATGATCAAGAGTTCTGAAATTCCTTTATCTGACCAATACCTTCTGTCCTCCCATCTCTCCCCATTCCTTACTCCTCCTAAACCTAATCTTTGGGTTTACCATGATCTGTTAATGTATCCCTGTACTTTCCTAAGCTATCACTCTTACTCTGGGATCAATTCCCTATACTGGTTCTTTGTTGATCACTGCAACTCTAAAATATCTCCTATTCTTGCATCCTTTGTTTTCTTATTCTATCTCTATCAATCAGCACAATGGTACTATGGATGGGAATTCTGGGAATGAAAGTTTTAAATTATCTAAGGCTAGATTTTTGTTTCCAAAGGGTATGGCATCTATCATCTATCTATCTGACTTGGGAAGGAGGGAAAAGGATAAGAAAAATGAATTTGGATTTTCTTATCTCCTGATCTAGTTTATGACTCCACATTTCAATTAGCCTATGATAAACAATACAGTAAATCCAACTGATAGTAATTAAAAGTTGAGATTGTTGAGAATTACAGTTTGGGGGAGGGCTGTAAAACAAGTTGGTTATTCAGCATGGAGATATCTTACAGACAATTTAACAGATTCTGTATTACCTAATCAAAGTTTCCCTTAACAACTCACTCAAATGGTCATGGTTTCTCATAAATGGTAATAGTGACTTGTGTAAGAGGCACTTTTCAGAGGTATTGTTAGATATTTAAAACGAATAATCAAATATATATATATATATACATATATATGTAAGGCACATACACAGATATATGTGTTTATATACATATAAATACACAAATGGCAAAGAAGTCCTACCAAATTCCTTTTACAATGCAAATATGGTACTGATACCTAAACCAGGAATTACCTCTCCTCAATCTATTTTCGATGTCAGTTTTTTTTATGAAAGAGTTCACATATTCTTCCTTTTTTCCCTTCTTATTAATTTTAGCTCTCAACATTCACTTCCACAAGATTTTGAGTTCCAAATTTTCTTCCCATCTCCCCCCTCCACATACCTTAAGACAGCATAAAACAAAGAAACAGAGAAAGAAAATTATAGACCAATTTCCCTAATTTATATAGATACAGAAATTTTAGCTATTATATTAGCAAAAAGATTGCAGTAACTTATCATGAGAATATTACTCTATGACCAGGTAGGATTTTTACCAGGAATACAGCTCTGATTCAATATTAGGAAAACTACCAGCATAATTGACCATAGTAGCAAAAAAAAGTTAAAGAAACTATATAGATGGTTTCTTTATAGATGAAGATGAAGAAATAGATGAAGAAAAAGCTTTTTTTTAAAAAAGTTACAGGATAACTTTATTATATGTTTAAAAGGAACAACAAGGTGTACATAATAGATTTGCAGTTTTATGTGTAATTACCTCTTCTTTCTATTACATTTGTCAAGGATCTTCTGTCTGTCTTCATCACCAATTTTGCCTTGCAGTTTTTGATCCTCTTCCATTGCCTTCATGTTGAAAGCATAAGATTCAAGAGAATTATTGGAACACACCTTATCTCTCTACTTTTCATCCTCAGCCTTGTATTTCTCAGCCTCCTCGACTATACACTCAATGTCTTCTTTGCTCAGACATCCTTTATCATTTGGGATGGTGATCTTGCTCTCTTTGCCTATGCCCTTATACAGAGCAGAAACATAGAGGATGTCATCTGCATCAGTGTCAAATGTTACTTCAATCTGAAGAAGTGGGATTCCCATGAGCTCAAATTTGCCAAACAGGTTGTTAACCTTTGTCATTACTCTCTCACCTTCATAAACATGAATAAGCATACCAGACTGGTTGTCCAAATAGGTGGTAAGGGTGTGGTCTACTTGGTGGGGATGGTGGTATTATGTTTGATCAGAACTGTCATAACTCCACCATCAGTTTCAATTCCAAGGGAAAGAGGAGTGACCTCCAATAATCGCAAGTCCTGCACATTCTCAGATTTATCTCCAGACAAAATAGCAGTCTGAAAAGCTGCACCATAAGCAACAACCTCATCAGAATTGATACTCTTGTTGAGCTCTTTGCCATTTGAGAAGTCTTGTAGAAGCTTCTGGATTTGGGGGATTTGAGTGGAACCACACACCAGGATGATGTCATGAATCTGGGACTTTTCTAGTCTGGCATCTCTTAAAGCCTTCTCCACAGGGTCCAGTGTGCCACCAAAGAGATCAACATTCAACTATTAGAAATGGGTTCAGGTGATTGATGTATAGAAGTCAATACTTCATAGATAGAAGTCAATCTCAGTAGTGGCCTGGTTACTGGAAGAGAAAGTATGCTTTGCATATTCACAAGCAGTGAGAAGACAGCAAAGATCCCCTTTGTTCTCACTGATGCCCTTCTTGTGCTTTCACATGAGCTCATCAATGAAATGGTTGACTATTTGGTTGTCAAAGTTCTCCCCACCCAAGTGGGTGTCCCTAGCTGTGGACTTGACCTCAAAGGTTCCATCTTCAATGGTAAGAATGAAACATTGAAAGTACCACATCCAAGGTCAGAGATCAACATATTTCTATCGGCACCAACTTTTTTGTCTAAGCCATAAGCAACAGCAGCAGCAGTTGGCTCATTGATGACTTGGAGCACATTAAGACCAGCATCTTTGGTGGCCTGATATTGGAAATCATTGAAATAGGCTGGTACCATGACCACAGCATTTGTGACAGTCTTCCCAAGGTGAGCTTCAGTAATTTCTTTTTTTTTTATTTGTTTATGTTTAGTTTTTAGCATTCATTTCCACAAGATTTTGCGTTATAAATTTTCTCCCCATATTTCCCCTACCCCCCACCCAAAAATTGTGAGCCTACTGAAGATTCTCCTAGAAATGTTATAGCCAAATTGCAGAACTGTCAGGTAAAGGAGAAAATACTTCAAGCAGCCAGAATGAAACAATTCAAATATTGTAGAATTATAGTCAGGATTGCACAGGACCGAGCAGTTTCTACATTAAAAGATTGGAAAGACTGGAATACGATATTTCATAGGGCAAAGGAGCTCAGGTTACAACCATGGATCAGCTATCCAGCGAAACTGAGAATAATCTTTCAGGCAAGGAGATGTTTGTTGAGTGATATAAAGAACTTTCAGACCTTCCTGATGAAAAATCCAGAGCTGAATGGAAAACCCAATCTGCAAATACAAGACTCAAGAGATACATAGAAAGGTAAGCCGGAAAAACTCACACACAACTTGTTATTTAATAAAAACAAACTGCTTACATCCCTATATGAGAAGCTGGTACCTGTTAATATTGAGAAATGTATACTTATCTTGACATTTAAAAGGAATATAGGTAAATAGAGGGTGTGGGTATAAATTAACTAAAATGATGATTGAAAAAAAAAAACCTTATTTAGCAATACAAAGGGACCATAATGGGAGAAGAGGAAAGAAAGAAGAAGATAAGGGTAAATTTTGCCACACAAAAAGGCATAATAACATTTTATAGTAGAGGGAAAGAAGGGAGGTATGTGAACATTATATGAGCTTTGCTGTCATTGGTTTTGGCGTAAGGAGGGAATATCATAATCAGTTAAGTATAGGCTCTATCATGAAGAGACATAAAACTTATCATAATAGAGAGAAAGTGGGGTGGGAGAAGAGCATTGTATAAAATTTATTCTGGTGTATCTTTGTTCAAAGAATAATAACATACCACATTAAGTATAAAATGTAGGCAATAGGAGGGGGAATTAATACACCTATAATCGATGTGATGAAAAAGAAAGAAGAAAACCAAATTATGAGTATCACAAATGAAAAGGGTGAATCTACCTCCAATGAAGAGGAAATTAAAACAATAATTAAGAATTATTTTGCCCAATTGTATGCACATAAATTTGACAATCAGTGAAATGGATGAATATTTACAAAAATATAAATTGCCTAGATTAACTGGAGAGGAAATAAAATACTTAAATAACCCCATTTCAGAAAAAGAAATTGAACAAGCCATAAATGAACTCCCTAGGTAAACATCTCTAGAGCCAGATAGATTTACTAGCAAATTCTATCAAACTATCAAATTTCTATTTCTAAGACAATATTTTTAAGTATTCTATTTCCTCTTCCATTAATATGGGACAGTTATATTTCTATAAATTTTGTATTTTCCTAAATATCCTTCCATTTCTCTTACATTCTCAGTTTTACTGGTATGTAATTGGACAAAGTAACTACTAATCATTGTGATAATTTCATCTTTTTGGTAGTGCATTCACCTTTCTCATTTTCATACTCCTAATTTGCTTTTTTCCCCCTTTAATCAGTTTAACATATGGTTTATTTATATTATCATTTTCCTTATAAAACCAGCTTCTAGTTTTATTGGTTCCTTTTTTAACTTTCAGTTTTAATTATCTCTACTTTCATTTTTAGGATTTCCATTTTGTTATGTAACTAATGTTTTAATTTTTCTTTTTCTATTTTTTTGTTTTTAGTTGTGTGCTAAATTTATTGAGATGTTCTTTCTCTTTTTTTATTGATATATGTGTGCTTCTATACTTCTCTCCAAACACAGTTGTGACTGCATTCCATAATTTTTCATATTTTGTCTCATCATTCTCCTTAATGAAATTATTAACTATTTCTATGATGTGTTCTTGTATTCACTCATTCTTTAGGATTAGATTATTTTGTTTCTAATTAATTATTAATCTATGCATCCACAGACATTTATTGAATGTAATTTTTATTGTATTGTGGTCTGAAAGGGTTGTATTTAAATTTTCTCTGTTTCTTTGAGAAATTTATATGCCCTAATATGGTTAGTTTTGTGAGGTGCCATGTACAGTTGAGAAAAAAAAAAGTAAATTTCGTTCTATTTCATTTCACTTTTCTCCAGAGTTCCATCATATCCAATTTTTTAAAATTATTCATCTTCTCAACTTCTTACTTATTTTATGAATAGATTTTTCTTACTTTAAAAGGGAAATCTTAGGTCCCCCACTAGTGTAATTTTACTGTCAATTTCTTCCTCTAATTCATTTGACTTTTATTTAAGAATTTGAATGCTATGCTTGTACATTTAGCATTGATATTTCTTCATTGTCTAGGCTGCCTTTTAGAAAGATGTAGTTTCCTTATTTATCTCTTTTCATTAGATCTATTTTTGCTTTTGCTTTGTCTGAGATCATGATTTCTACCAGTGCCTTTTTTTCTTCAGCTGAAGCATAATAGATTCTGCACTAGACTTCATTTTCATTTTATGTGTCTTATCTTTTGCATGTGTCTCCTGTAATCAACATATTGTTGAATTCTGGTCTCTAATCTATTCTGCTATCCATTTCCATATTTTATTAATGAATTCATCCCTTTCAAATTCACAATTATGATTGCTAATTGTTCATTTCCCTCTTTCCTATTTTCTTCCATTTTTTTCTGTTTTTTTATTACCCTGTATCTCCTCTAAAGTCTGTTTGCGTCTAAGCACTGCCTCATTTAATCTACATTCCCTTTTATCACCCCTCTTTCCTCTTATCTACTTCAACTTCTACTTCCCTGTTGAGTAAGATAGATTTCTATATCCAGATGTGTGTGTGTGTGTGTGTGTGTGTGTGTGTGTATTCTTCTCTCTTTGAACCAGTTCAGATGAAAGTGAGGTCTGAGCATTACCCACCCTGTATGATTTTCTCCATTCCTTTAAAAGCTTTTCCTTCTGTGATTCTTTTATATAAGATAATTTTCTTCATTCTTCCTCTCCTTTCTTCCAGTACATCTTTCTTTCTTTTTCTTCTATTTTCCCTGAAAATCCTTACATAACTGATTCACTCCAGTGACCTCTGTCAATGAGATTCCTTCTAACTACTCTAATAATGATAAAATTACAAGGTGTTATATTATCTTTTTGCCGTATAGGAATATAAAGAGTTTAACCTTATTGAATCCCTTATGATTTCTCTTTCATCTTTATGTTTTTATGTTCCTGGAGTCTTGTATTTGAAAGCCAGAATTTCTAACTCCTCTATGGTATTTTCATCCAGAATGCTTAAAAGACCTCTATTTCATTAAATATCTATTTTTCCCCTAAAGGATTCTGCTCAGTTTTGCTAGGGAAGTTATTCTTCTTTGTAATCATAGCTCCTTTGCCTTCCAGAATATCATATTCCAAGGACTCAATTTTTCTAATATAATAACTACTAAATCTTGTGTGATCCTGACTGTTACTAAATATTTGAACTGTTGCTGTCTATACACAATACTTTCTCCTTGGCATGAGAATGCTGGAATTTAGCTATAATATTCCTGGGAGTTTTCATTTTGGATTCTCTTTTGGTAGAATTCAAATGGATTATTTTAATTTCCATTTTACCCGTTGATTCTAAAACATTAGGCCCCTTTTTCTTCATAATTTCTTGAAATATTATGTCTAGACTTTTTGTCTGATCATGACTTTCATGCAATTCAACAATTCTTACTTCATCTCTCTTCTATATATTTTCTGGATCAGTTTTTTTCTGATGATATATTTCACATTTTCTTTTTTTTCCATTTTAAAACTTTCTTTTATTATTTCTTGATATATCATGAAGTCATTAACTTCTACTTGTCCAATTCAAATTTCTGAGGAATTATTTTCTTCCTTGACTGTAGTTCTTCTTTATAAACTACTATTTTCTTCAATATTTTTGTGACACTTTTGACAAGCAGCTAATTGTCTTTTCACAATTTTCTTTTATCATTTTCATTTCTTTTTCCATGTTTTTCCTACACTGTTCTTAATTTAACTTTTAAAAAAATATTTGTAAAGCACTTTAAGGAATTCTTATGGGACTTATTTCCAATCTACATTTTTTCTTTTAGTCTTTTATTGTAGCAATTTTGACATTGTCTTCTGAGGTTGTGTTATGATATTCCCTGTCAACATAGTAGCTGTTTATGGTTGGGTTATTTTTATTTTTATTTTCAATAATTTTTTCAGCTCTTGCTTGACTTTTAACTTTATGTTAAACTTTGGCTCTCTTCCTGGAATGGGGGTAGGAGGGAGTTGTCCCAAACTTTAGGCTTTTTCATGCTGTTGTTTTCAAAGCTAGTTCTGGAGGTTTGGAAGCTTTTTGTTCCTCCAATGTGATGTAATACAGGGAAAGATGTGTTGCTGTTCTCTTGGTCTGCTCTCTTATTTTTTCCTAGAAATTTCCTGTAATCTTATGCACCAGCCATCAGTAATCTTCCTAAGGGCCCTTGTTTCTTTATTGCTATAAGTGATCCTCTCTACCCTGTAAGTATAACACAGAAGCAGGTATAGGGGAAGGAGTTGCCAAACAGTACCCTGTCCTGAATCTCTAGTAGCACAAAGGGTTCCACTTAATGTCTTTCTGATTACTTGCCAGATCCCCTTGCTATTTCCTCCTTTCTTCTGCCCCACCCCAATTTCCAATCTTTAATCTCTTCTTATTTTTCAGTTCCTCCCCCACTTCCCATAAATATGGGTAAGTCCTATTTCCCCTGATCTTTAAACATCCTTCACTATTTTTTACTATCATGCCAAGCTCTAGTATAACAAATCTTTTGGATATCTAAATCATCTGAAATTCAACATGTCTAAAACAACTCATATCCTTACCCACAAAGCTAACCTCTCTTCCAAACTTCATAATTTTTATCAAGGCTAACTCTATTTTTTTCTAATCTCTTAGTTTTGTAATCTTGATGTTATCTATTATTTTTCCCTCTTCCTTGGGCCACATACTCATTCAGTTGCCAGATGTTACTCATACTACCTTAACATCTCTCTACCTTAACTTCTCTCTATTCACACAACTGCCACTTTCATTTAGACTCCCATTACCTCTCACCTAGACTACTGCAACAGTCTTGTATTTGTTCTACCCACATCTACTTTCTCCATTCTTTAATTCATCTTACGCACTGCTACCAAAGTATTTTACCTCGAACAAAGAATTAAATATTTTATTCCCTTATTCAATAAACTTCCCTCACTATTGTCTAAAGGATCAAATATAAATTTCTTATGTTTTTTAAAGTATCACATCACCCTATCATACTTTCTAGGCTTCTTTTGTACAACTTCACTTCCAACAATACTTTAGAAATATAACTCATCTGGTCTTTTCTCTATTCCTCACACAAAACATTATACCATGTCTTTTTGTCTTTCCTTTGACTGTCCCTCTTGCCTGAGATGTACACTCACCATACTTCAAATGCATGGAGTTGCTCTCTTCCTTTAAAAACTAGGTCAAAAATATTCCTCTGAATGAAGACTGTCCTTATTTCCCCAATTGTCAGTATCCTCCCTCTCAAATGACCATGCATTTAGCTACTTTATTTTTATATGTATTTATTCTCTTTATATTTATACTTTTTAATTGAATTTTCCCAAATAACATGCAAAAACAGTTTTTAGCTTTCCTTTTTACAAGATTTTGAGTTCCAAATGTTTCTCCTTCCCTCTCTCCCTTCTTCCTCTCCCCCCTTCTTAAAAATGATAAAAATTTCACATAGGTTATACATGTACTATCATACATAACATATTTCCATATCAGTTGAAGTTGTGAAAGAAGAAATACATCAAAAAGGAAAAGAAAACATGAAAAAGAATAAAGAGAAAAAGTATGCTTCTATCTACATTCAGAGTTCAGCAGTTCTTTAACTGGATTTGAATAGCATTTTTCCTTGTGAGTACTTTTTACTTGTCTTGGATCATTGTGTTGCTGAGAAGAGCTGAGTCATTCATAATTGATCATCATACAAAATTGCTAACACTGCATACAATCCACCTGTTCATCATCTCTTACTGTACAATAGTATACCATAGTTTGTTCAGCCATTCCTCAATTGATTGTCATCCCCTCAACTTCCATTTCCAATATTTTGCCACCATGGAAAGGGCTGCTATAAATATTTCTGTACATGTAAATCTTTTTTTCCCTTTTTAATGATCTCTTTGGAATATAGAACTAGTAATGGTATTGCTGAATGAAATGCTATGAACAGTTTTTCCCCCTTGGGTATAGTTCCAAATTGCTCTCAAGAGTGATTGGATCAGTTCACTACTATACCAACAGTGCATCAGTATTCCAATTTTCCCATATTCTCTATAATATTTACCATTTTCCATTTTTTTTGTCATATTATCCAGTCTGATTGCTATGAATTGGTATCTCAGAGTTGTTTTAATTTGCATTTCTCTAATCAAAATTATTTTAGATCATGACTTCACATGATTATAGATAACTTAGATTTCTTCATTTGAAAGCTGTCTGTTCATATCCTTTGTTTATCAATTGGGGAATGGCTTGTTCTTATAGATTCAGTTCTCTATATATTTGAGAAATGAGGTCTGAAGCACTATAAGGATTGTTTCCTTGCTTCTGCTTTCCTTCTAATCTTGATTCATTGGTTTTGTTTGTGCAAAAGCTTTTTAATTTAATATAATCAAAATTATCTATTTTACTTTTCATAATGCTTTCTATGTTTTGTTTGGTCATGAACTCATAACTCCCTTTACTTCTTTGTTCAGAATTTAGATGCTACAAACAAAGTCAGTGTGGGCAAGATTAGAAGGGAAGCAGAAAACTGGGAAAGAATTTGTACAACTAGTGTTTCTGATAAAGACATCATTTATAAAATATATAGAGAACTGAGTCAAATTTGCAAGAATAAAAGTCATTCCCCAATTGATAAATGGTCGAAGGACATAAACTGGCAGTTTTCAGAGAAAGAAATTAAAGCTTTCTATAGTCATATGAAAAATGCTCTAAATCACTGTTCGTAAAAGATGCAAGTCAAAACAACTTTGAGATATCACATCACATCTATCGGATTGTCTACTATGACAAAACAGGAAAATGATAATGTTAGAGAAGATGTGATGATGGAGTTGTGAACTGATCTAGACATTCTGGAGGGAAATTTGGAACTATGTCCAAAGAGCTATAAAAGGTGGATAACCTTTGACTTACTAATACCACTTCTAGGGCTATCTCCCAAAGATATCACTAAAAATGGGGAAAGAACCCTCATGTACAAAAATATTGATAACAGCTCTTTTTGTGGTGGCCAAGAACTGGAAATTGAGGAGATGCCCTTCAGTTGGGGAAGGACTGAACAAGTTGTGGTATATGAATGTAATGGAATACTATTGTGCTATAAGAAATAATGAACAGGTGGACTTCAGAAAAACTTGGAAAGATGTATATGAATTGATGTTGAGTGAAGAAAGCAGAACCAATAGAACACTGTACACAGTAATAGTCATAAAGTGCAATGACACTTTCATAGACTTAGCACTTCTCAGTAATGCAAGGTCCAAAAACAACACCAAAGGACTCATGATAAAAAATGCCATTCATGTGCAGAGAAAAAACCTATATACAGTGTGTATGCAGAATGAAGCTGACTATTTCCTTTTTGTTTTGCTTTTTTTTTTTGTTTCTTTCTCATGGTTCCTCCCACTTATCCTAATTTCTCTATATAACATGACTAATGTGAAAATGTGTTAAATAAGGATGTATATGTAGAGCCTATATCAGATTACATGCTATCTTTGAGAGGGGGGAAGGAATGGAGAGGAAGAAAATTTTAAATTCATGAAATTGAGTGCTGAAAATTAAAAATAAATAAATTAACTTAAAAATAAAAAATAACAAAAAGGAAATTGGATGCTATACCAGTTGCTGCATATATGTTTAGTACTGATATTACTCAATTTTCTACAGTAACTTTTAGCAAGAAGTAATTTTCTTTCCTTATGTATTTTAATTAGATCAATTTTTGCTTTGTTTGAGATCAGGATTGCTACTTTTTTTTTTTACTTTAGCTACAGCACAGTAGTTTCTGATCCAGCCTCTTACCTTTACTCTGTGTGTATCTTTCTCTTTCAAATGTGTTTCTCTTTTAAATTTATTTATTTCTTAAATTTTATTTTAGATCAAACCACAGAACACAAATACAGAATAGAGAAAAGAAGCAAAAACATATCATAAGCTTAAATATTGGAACTTAAATTTAAAGGAAAAAAAAACTTTTCATGTGAGTAGTAGAACATGAGAGGATTCAAAATATGTAACAATAAATTTTTGTTCCAAGAAAGCCTTTATGGTAAATACTACACAATTTGTTGAGAGCTGTCTATCTTTTCTTTGCTTCCTTGTGAATTTTCTTTTGTTCTCCACCATGCACTTTTTTACTTTTCTTTTTCTCCCCTCCAAAGGCTACAATTAAGTGCAGATAGTTTTCTATAGCTGTAGACATATAAAGACACACATACATATATAGACATATACTTTACCAAACACATTCTGCTTCTGATCCTTGCTTTTTGTTTATGCATCTCTTGTTTCCTATCCCTCCTGAGTCCTGCACTTTACTTGTACACACTTCTTTGCCCTCCTCTTACTTGTCTACCCCTCTCAAATAATCCCTCTCCTATCCTGCTATTCCCATAAATCTAAACACCCTTCTATAGCTCCTTATAACTTATTTCCTTGCCCTCCAGAGATTCCTCCTTTATCCTCCCATTCCCATTGACCTAAATACTGTTGTACCCAAACCCAAATCCCAGGTCACTACACACCACCTGATTTGTGGCCCACCATTAAGTCCCTCTTGTATTTCTGTCTCCTTGTTTTATATTTTAGCTTGAAACTGCTTAAGACATGTCTGGGCATATTGCTCAGGGCATTCCCTGACTCTGTCTCCCCTAATCAGTATTTCATATTTTCTCCCGGAATCATTATAGTGTACCAGGTCCATGGTGCAAGGATCTTATCTAGGTACCATCCTGTCCTTCCCTGCTGACCAAGTGAGGCTCCCACCCCCTTCACCCAGAACATGACCCTAACCCATCCTGGGGAACTCCAGACCCTTCCACTCTGGAAAGCTGCCTGCAACCTGGGGAATTCCGGTCCCTCTCATCCCATGCCCCTCCACTCTGTGCCCAGGAATGATGCCCCACTTCACAGAACGGTTGCACCCTTTTACCCTTGCACCATACTCCCAAGTCATATAGATTTAACCAATGGCTGTTCTTGTTTCTGTACATTATGGTTGCTGCTAGTTCCCCTCCCTATTTTTGTGGTTCTCGCCTTTATAACCAAGATCTGTATTTCCAGAAATCACTGCCAATTTGTGTGAGAACTCTGGCAGTCACGCACTTGATCAATAAATCCACATCTAAATTTACCTTGAACCCAGGTCTCAGCTTGCTCTTATTCTTTGCACAACAATACTATTCTATATGCCCTTTTACCTATTCCCTCCCCTCCCCTCTAAAAATACTTCCCTTTTCCTCTCCCCCTTCCTATCTCCTTCTTAATTTAGAAGACTTTTGCACTCTTCTAAATAAATATGTACTGTTCCCTCTTAAACGCATTCCCAATGAAAATAGATTACCAGAACTACAAGCCCTCCTCCCCCATATAATTCCTCTGTATCAATTCTTGTACCTTATTTGTACAAAATAATTACTCTTTTAAATTTCTCCTAAATGGTCTTACTTTTAAAATTCATGTCATGCTCAAGTTTACCCCAATCTTTCTTATGAGATAGACAATTATTAACAATCATCTTAGACATATGTTGTGCATTTTATGTATATAAAAAGTAAATTGTCTGTCCTTATTGAATCCCTCATAATCAGTCTTTGGTATGTACATAACTTAGGTTTCTCTTGGTTCTTATATGTCAAATATTCTATTAAGTTCAGGTTTTTTTGTTTGTTTTGCTTTTTGGAGGGGAAAAGGCAGGGCTATTGTGGTTAAGTGACTCACCCATGGTCACATGGCTAGTAAGTGTTAAGTGTCTGAGGCCAAATTTGAACTCAAGTCCTCCTGACTCCAGGGCTGGAGCTCTATTCACTGTGCTACCTAGCCATCCCAAGGTTTGGGGTTTTTTGTAACAAAGTGTTGAAAGTTGTCAATTGATCATAAGTTCATTTTTATTTTCATTTGTTTAACTTTACTAGGTATAGTATTTTAAGTCAGAGCCCCAGTTCTTTTGCTCTTCAGCATATAGTATTTTAAGACCTGTAGTCCTTTAATGTCTCCACTGCTAGGTCTTGTGTGATTCTAATTGTGGTCCCATCATATTTAAATTGCTTTTTTCTTGTTCCTTTTAATATTTAATCCTGGGGATGGAGGTTTCATCTGACTATAATATTTCTATGATTTTTTCCTCATAAGATCTCTTTTAAGTAGTGATTGATGGATTGTTTCTGTTTCAAATTTCTGACAATTTTCTTTAATTATTTATTGTTTTATTGTGTCAAGATTTTTGGTTCTGATTACAGCTTTCAGTTAGTCCAATTATTTTTATGTTTATTCTTCTTTATCTCTTCTCCAGAACTATTGTTTTTCTTATGTTTCACTTTTTCTTCTATTTCTTTATTATTCATATTTTGTTTAATTGTTTCTTGAACTTTGTTAAAATTTCACTGGCTTTGCCATGTCCAATTCTAATTTTCAGAGTATCATTTTCTTCCTTAACTTTTTGGATCTCCTTTTCTAATTGGGTGAGTTTTCCTTCATAATCTTCTTTGTTTTTCTTAGATTATTCTTATTTATTTATTTATTAGTTCAAGATTTTTTATCCATTCTGCTTCCATTTGATGGAAGAGTTCATCCCATTCACATTCACAACTATGATTCCTAAGAGTATATTACCCTCCATCCTATTTTTCCTCCTGTTTTTATATCTCTTTCCTCTCTTTTACTCCTCAAAATTGTTTTGCTTCTGTCTACCACCTCCCCTGATATGCCCTCTATTCTGTGAGTCCCCCATTCCCTCTACTTAATCTTCTTCTTTCCTGCATCCTTTTTGGGTAAGATGAATTTCTATATTCAACTGGTTGTGTATATCATTCCTTTTCTGAGTCACTTATAATGTTAGAAAGGTTCAAGTGATGCCCGTTGACCACTCTCTCATATTTCTCTCCAATGTAATAGGTTTTTTGTACCTCTTCAAGGAAAATAACTTACCACATTTTACTCTCTTCCTTCTGCATTCTGTGTTCTAGTCTTTCTCATTCCTTAGTTATTTTTTGTGTCATTCACTCAAATTCATCTCATACCTGTGCCTTCTGTCTGCATATATTCCTTCTAGCTATGCTAGATCATTTTCCCTTGAAGTATTGTGCTTAATTTAGCTAGGTTGGTGATTCTTGCTTGTATTCCTAGTTCCTTTGACTTCCAGAGTATCATGTTCCATGACCCCCATTCCTTTAATATTGTAGCTGCTAAATCCTGTATAATACTAATTATGGCTCCCAGATATTTGAATTACTTCTTTCTGACCACTTGCAGTGTTTTTTCCTTGACTTGATACTGCTGTCATTTGACTATACTGTTCCTTGGAATTTTCATTTTAGCAACTGTTTCCTGAAGCAATTGGGATATTTTTTTAATGCCTATTTTGTCCTCTAGTTCCAGGATATCAGGGCAGATTTGTTTGACATTTCTTGAATTATGCTGTCCAGCTCCTTCTTTTGATTATGGCTTTCAGGTAGTCCAATGATTCTGACATTGTCTCCCCATATCTATTTTCCAGGTCATTTGTGTTTCCAATGAGGCATTCTTCATTTTCTTCTATTTTTTAATTCCACTTCCCCAATTCTAAGTTTTAAATTTCCCAGTTAACTTTTAAAATTCCTTTTTCACTAAGTCAATTGTACATTTTAAAGACTTGTTTTCTTCAGTGGATTTTTACATCTCCTTTTCTATTTGACTACTTTTTAAAGATTTGCTTTCTTTTCCCAAGCTGTTGACTTTTTTCATAATTTTCTTGCTTCTTTCTCATTTCTTTTCCCATTTTTCTTCTACCTCTTTTATATGATTTTAAGCTCCTTTTTGAATTCTTCCATGAGTTCTTTCTGCACTTGAAACTACTCCTCATTTTTCTTTGGGGTTTTGCCCAAATGTGTTCTGAACAGTGTTGTCCCCTTTGGAATTTTTGTCTTCATTTCCCCTGTCACAATAATAACTTCCTATGGTCTAATTCTTTGTTGTTGTTTTTGCTCTTTTTTATCTTTTCCCTTTCTTTTAAGTTTGAGCTCTGGTCCTGGGGTGGAAAGAGCACTGTCTTGATCCAGGAGCTACAGATACAACTACGGGCTAATTGTCTGGTGCTGCACTGATGTTACGCTGTCTCCCATGGGGGACCCTAGTCTCTGGTGCTATGTTAAGGAGGAGAGGTGGAGGGGTAGCTGTGCTGCTGGAGACCGTAGAGTATTGGGGGCTTTCTCGGTGATGAGCTAGGTTCCTAGCACTGGTGTCTGGCATGTGCTGAGGCTGGTGGGGTGTTTTGGCATTTCCTTAAGCCATGCTGAAGCATGTGGAGGTCTGGTAGCTTGAGGTTGTCTATTTGATGAAGCACAAGATGGTTTTTAGAACTTAAGTCTACCTCTTCTCCTGGCTATGTTGAGTCAGGTAGGGGCTCTGGTGTTGGTGTTTGCCTATTTTACTGCACTAGGACTCTACATTTCCCTCTGGTTTGCTGAGATGGGGCTTGACGTTGGCTTACTGGGACGCTTCCTGTCCTAGACTGCCTCTTTTTATTTATCCTGTATATACTTTTATACAGAAAATCTGGCATAACTAGAGATTTGACCTTGGAACCAGAGAGACCTAGGTTCACGCTTCTGATACAAACTGGTTAATTATTTGAATTTAAAATCAACTACATAAAATACAGGATGGTTAAGATAGCCATTTGAGTCATAAGTTGTCTTTGTTTTTTCGTGAATTAAAGTTTCAAGATGAATCAACAGCATGAAACAAAAGCTAAAAAAGTTGTTATAATAGAATCTTAGCCTATATTAGATTATCCCAGAAAACCAAGGGCTCTAATTCTTCATATTCTTTCCTGGTGTGATAACTTCTTGAGTATCTTGTAACATTCTGAGCACCACGTTTTAGGAAACACATTGATGAGCTAGAGCAGTACAGAACTGGATGATCAGGATAAAGAGGGATTTTGAGATTATGCCATGTGAAGATGGTTTGAATGGACTAGAAATATTTAGTCAAAAGAAGAGACATTTTAAGGGTTGTGTTATATGTGTCTTTAAAAATTTGAAGTTCTATCATGTAAAACAAGTATTTGATATGTATATGCCACATATGTACAGAGAACAGAGGTAGCCCTCTGTTAGGTAATTTCAAAGGTGAAAATTTAGACCTGGTACAATGAAAATCTGAGTATCTATGCAAAGGTGGAATGGGAGTGTCTCTAGAACTTAATAGGTTCTTTTGCACCCAGAGGACTACAAGCAAAGGTATGATTGGTATATTGTAGAATGGATTCATGTTCAGTTAATGATTGCAAGGTGTACCTATGATAAAGTTCCTTCCAACTTTTAGATTCAGTCTACAAGAACAAGAAACATACACCAGAATGGCATTATGAAAATCTCATTGAATAAGCCATCAAGAAAGCCTACACTCTGTTCTGGGTCTTTCTGCTAGCTATAAAGACAAATTATGTAGTTTCACTGACTCTTAGTTTTCTAGGTTATAAATCCAAACAAAACAAAGCAGAATAAGAGGGTGAAAATAACTTACCCAAAGCCCCTTTTAGCACTGTGTTTTATAAACTTTAAAAAGCACCTATTAATTCAGATATTTTTCTCCTGCTTTATGTTTGTATGCTAGGCATTATTATATAGTATTTCATTATTCTCAGCACATCTATGAACAAATATCCTTATAGTCAGAAGTCATAAGTTTGGAAAAAAGTCAAAATCTCTGACATACACTCCTAATCTGATTCTTTGTTTCTTATTAATTTTTCTAAGACTTTACGAAAACTTCGTCCTAAATGTTGGTAGGAAGTAAATGAATCATACATGTTCATGTAATATCAGTTTGAAAATAAACCTTAAAGATTTCTCTGTGGATTTTTTAAAGCTGTCTTTCAATAAGTGAATAAAATTACCATATTCACAAAGTTTATAACTTATAAAAGCTTCATTTAATTTATACACCTATGTGTAATTTCTGAATTAATTATAAGGATAATATTGAAATTTAAACTCATAACATCTTCATATGTAAATTAAAATGTTGAGTCATTTTTTCAATCTCTCTTTAATCTATCCTATCTCATCAAACAAATGAAAAGTGCAGCTATTTTAAACACTTTTGATTTTTTGTCCATGTGAACTGCAATTGTCTTAGCAGTTCAATTTTATTTTAACCCTAGCTTATGTTGACCTTTTTTGATGATAATTTACTTTCTCATTCTGTGCATGACTTGAATTAACAGGATTTACTCTAATTTTGTTTCCAATATGACATTTATAACTGAACAGATAGTTATAGGAGCTATGCCTTGGAGATCTTTTAAAACATTAATCCTTTTGGCACTATGAGTTTTAGTAAAGTTACAGATTTTTCAGAATCCTGTGAAAATGATCTATATGCTCAAGAACTAGAAACCAAGCTAATTAGTATTTATTTGGTAAAATTAGTGCTATGTTCACATGTATATAAACAACACAACTAAGTGATGACATATTAACCAAATATTATTGAAATTGAGCTTTGGAACTAAATTTTTATTAAGCTAAATAAATCAAGACAGTCAAAAATAAAGAAATCAAGACAAAAATTGCTTAGTCAACTCTGTTGAAGTAGATTCAATATGCAATAGCAAATATTTATATAATGATTTAAAGTTTGCAAAGCACTTCGCATAGATTATCTCCTCGAATGTCACCAAAACTCTGTGAGGTAAGTGCTATTTTACAGTAAAAAACTGAGGCTGACAGTGGTTAAGCGATTTTGTGAGGAAACATTCCCAGAGTTAGAGCTTTAGGTAATAAAAGATTAATTTATTAAACAGTCTTGTCACTAATCACTAAATCAATGGCTAGTCATTACGTAATCAAAACACCAAGGGAGACTCTGAAACACCTTGAATTAGGTGTGTTTCTTCTGATAGAGAACTTCTCTGATGAAATCTAACCCTGACTGGTGAATATCTAATGAGGAGGCAGGGTAGAAAATCTTGAGCTCCTTTTGCTGATTGTTAGTTATACACTTGTCATTTATTATAACACTTAGACTGTACTTCCATACTGAGTGATCATTGGAAACCAGACTTCACAACTCAATGTTACACCTGTTATGTGTGTATATATGTATGTGTATACACAATCTGCAAATACATATACTATACATGTGTGTGTATGTGTGTGTGTGTTTGTATGAATGTGGCTTGATCATGAGACTCGGCAGCTTTCAGAAGTCTGGATGGGAGAAGTTATTTACATTTAGACCTCTCTGGCTAGTGTTGTCCTTCATGAGCTGAGTCACCCTAAACTCTAATGAAGGGGATCAAGAGCAGAAGTTCTTTTGATAAGGGAAAGAACTCACCTAGACTGGATTTTTATCTGTAGCCTAAACAAAAATCAGGTTTTCTAATTGGTGGGGTCCTGCCAAAATGCCTTACACAGAGCTGGGATGTTTTCCACATTCTTTAGGAGGGGAGAGGCTTCTCTCTAAGCCAGTCTTTTTATGGAGAGGGAATGTCATAAATTATTACTAATAATCAAATGATACAACACTAAAATTAATTTCTCGTAGTGGTTGGCCCAGTGGTAGGATTAGAATTCTAGTCTTCTTGATATCAAATCTAATATCCAATTCATGGTACCCAAACAGTATTGAATGGGAGAGAAAGAAATTCCCCACTGATTTAGACATTATAGAATTCTATAATCTTAGAGATTATTTAATTCAACCTGCTCATTTTGGACACAAGGAAACTGAAGCCTTTAATAACTCACTGTAGGTCATTCAGATATTTTATACAAAGTACTGTTTTAGAAATAGGTCTTCAGACTCCAAGAACTGTACTTTTCCCACTATTCATACATCTGAAAAAAAAATCTTGAATGTTATCTAGTCCAATTTTTCTCATTTGAGGAAACTGAGACAGAGTGATTCAATGATTTACACAAGGTCACACTAGAAATGATTAACAGAACTAAGATTTCAGTGTGTCTCATAATTCAAAAACAGCACTTTTTCTCCACAAAATTTTCTTCTTTCTTTCCTTTTTCATTCTTTGTTTTCTTTCTTCCCTTATTTCATGTCCTCTCTCCCTTCCTCCCTCCTTTGTTTCTTTCTCGCTTTCTTTCTTTCTCTCTCTCTGTCTTTTTCTCTCTCTCTTTCTTTCTTTCCTTCCTTCCTTTCTTTTTTTTCTTTTTATCTTCTTTCTTTCCTCATGGTGCTTATTAGTTAAAGCAGTCAATTCCTTATTACATCCAAATACAAAATATCTATGGAAATTAATTCATCAGCTAATTCTTCTGAAATTTAAACATTTCTCTGTGTGTGTGTGTATAATTTTTTACAAATGCATGTATTTCTATATGTGTGTGGTATTAAAAAAATTCTGAGAGACACAATTTTTTGGGTAATTTAATCATTTTAATGCCAGCATTTTAATAAAGGTATCATCACTTGGTCAACTCTTTTAGACCAGAGACAGTGAGCTCACAGCTTATATACCCTTGTAAGATCAGGTGTTTCTCAAGGTGGTAATCAACACTGTTGGGTTAACAATTAATGAGAAAATGAATATTGCAATGAGAGAGTGGGATATATGAGGGTCTTGGGGTATGTGTCTTTGGTCACCAAAGTCTTGGTCAAAGAGACTTATCAATTTCCATACCACCTATTTGACAAAAGGAAAGTTCCACAGTTTCCCAGAACTATCTGAGCAAACACAATGAATGGGCATGCAGCCATTAACCCAAACTTAGAATATCTTTTATTGTGGGATTGGATCTTGGCCTGGGTAAATTTCTGCCTAACATTTCCCCCACTAGTTGATTTCTGAATGAAGAAGTAGAACAGGGGAAAAACCTAGGTCTTAATTCAATAGTTAGTTATTAAATGTATGAGAGTACATAAAACCAAGCACAAACAGCTCTCCTAAGTACTGCTGCTATGAATAACTTTAACATTCTGATCATATAGTATAGTGAACTCTCTATTTATTCAGCAATAAACTAAAACAAAACATTCACAGAAACCAAAGTACAACATCCACAATGACATGACATAACAATTTATTACTAAAGTGCCCAAATATTCTTTTAAAAACACATCATTCAGTAAGTCCTTATCTCAAAAATCCTTAAGGAGCAATCATCCTTAAGAGATACAAAGTAAAAAGGTCTCCCATCCCAAGGTCATATTGTTCTAATCTCATCAATCAAAGTCTTCTTTCATCTTGATTGGAGACTAGCTCCCAACAATCCTTAACTCAATCATTCTTAAGGGGTACAAAGTACAAAGTTCTCCCACCACTAGGTCAAAGTAAATCATGATCTTCTCAGTCAGGAATGTCCTTTCATTTTGACTCAAGACTGACTTTCAATTCCGTGATTCCTCTTTGTAATGGCAAGTAAAGTAGTACTTCATGCCTTGTTTCAGCTATTTAAGTATTTAGCACCTTGTTTCAGTTCAAGTTTCTTTTAAGCCTTGCCCATGATTATATCAAGTCTTTGTTAAGAAACAGAACTTGTGGGCAAGATGGTCAAGGTGTCAGTGAGTACACTCTTGCTGCTGAGTCATCTTTACCCACCCTCGTCTTACTGGCCTTAGGCCTCATAGCCCAAGTCACTCCCCCACCCACAGTGGTTGCTGGGGTCCATCAGCCTAGGACAGCAGGTTGAAGATGCTGAACATCAAGGTTTTCAGTGGCAGCTCCCACCAGGGCCTGTCCCAGAAGATCACCGACTGTCTAGGCCTGGAACTGGGCAAGGTGGTGACTAAGAAATTCAGTAACCAGGAGACATGCATGGAGATTGGTGAAAATGTCAGAAGAGAGGATCTCTACATCATGCAGAGCTGTTGTGGTGAAATCAATGACAATGTGATGGAGCTTCTCATCATGATCAATGCCTGCAAGATTGCTTCAGCAAGCCAAGTGACTGCCGTTATCCCTTGCTTCCCTTATGCCTGACAGGACAAAAAGGACAAAGTAGGTGCAGACTCCAATAGCTGAGCCCCAATCTCAGCCAAGCTTGTGGCAAATGTGCTGTCTGTAGCAGGAGCAGATCATATAATCACCATGGAACTTCATGCCTCTCAGATTCAGGGATTTTTTGATATCCCAGTGGATAATTTATATGCTGAGCCAGCTGTCCTAAAGTGGATAAATGCCGACTGGAAGACCTGCTGTATTGTATCCCCTGATGTTGGTAGAGCTAAAAGAGTGACTTCAATTGCAGATTGACTGAATGTTGACTTTGCTCTGATTCACAAAGAGCAGAACAAGGCCAATGAAGTCTATGGCATGGTGCTAGTAGCAGATATCAAGGACTGAGTAGCCATTCTAGAGGATGAGATGGCTGATCCTTGTGGTACTATCTGTCACACAGCAGATAAACTTTTGTCAGTTGGAGCCACCAAAGTTTATGCTATCCTTACTCATGGAATTTTTTCGGGTCCAGCTATTTGTCAAATTAACCATGCTTACTTTGAAGCAGGTGTGGTCATGTTATGGGAATCTGAAGATCTT
>JAQQSV010001268.1:0-33326 GCA_028646515.1 Pseudochirops corinnae
ATTCAAAGATTAAAACAGTGAGGTTGGATTAGAGGTACTTGAATGTCAAAAAAGAATTATTTTTATAGATCATAAACATTTAAATATGTTGTACTAAGTTTCTAAAGAATGGATACCAAAGGTATAAATAGGTTCAAATCAATTCTTAGAGCAAATAGAAGCAGTTTTCAGAGAGCTGACCAAAAGAAGCTTCCAAGGAAGGAAATCATTTGAACAAGAAAATATTTGAATGAGTACAACAATGTTAAATAAGCTTTAACTATAACTGGTCAAGTAGAAAACTATTTTTACTAAGCAATATGATAATAATAATTATTATTATGTTAAAGTAATTTAATATAATATAATTATAATACAACACATAATAAATATGGCATAATATGTAATATTATAGGTAGTATATGTCATATAATATGTAATAAAAGATTATATAATGGCATAATATGTAAACAGCCGTAATTATTATGTTAATTTCCTGATAGTCAATCTTTGCAATATCCTTAACACTGTTAAGAGTAGTTAAAGCTAATTGTCTGTCTTGAATGGCTAAATCTGGGAGGAAAAAAACAGCTGTCTAACATTGTTTTATTAAACTTGCACAAAGTCAGTGAGTTGAGTTTGGAAAGCTTTTCCATTCACTCAGTCAGTCAATATACATTAATTAAACACACCCAATGTGCAGGCACAGCGCTAAGCACAGGGAATTTTTAAAAAAGGCAAAAAGAGTTCACAATCTAACGGGCGAGACAATAAGCAGACAAATATGTACAAACAAGGTATGTCCAGGATAAATAAGAAAAAATCAAAAGAGAGAAGGCACTAGAATGAAGAGGGAGGGGGAAGGATGAGGGCATTTTAAACCGGGACTTAAAGGAGGCCAAGGAAGTCAGCAGACAGACATGGTGAAGGAGAGCATTCCAGGCATGGGGGACAGTCAGAGAAAATGTCAGGAGCCAAGAGATTCTTGTTCGTGGAACAGCCAGGAGGAGGCCAATCTCACTGGATCCAAAAGTACATGGTGGGGAGTAAAATATAAGAATACAGGAAAGATAGGAGAGGGCTGGGTTATGAAGGGCTTTGAATGCCAATTAGCAGCTGTGTGGCTCAGATCCCAGCAATAGAACAATATCTCAGTTTTAGCTTCTAGCCCAGTCTAAAGCCTGCAAAGCAATAACCAGGGCAGGAAGCTCAGATCAAAAGAAAACCTACAGCTCTGTCACTCTGAACCAGTACCACTTCCCAAATGGTTGATAGTGGCTGGGTAAAGCAGCAGTCTACGGAAACTCCAAATGTGAGAAACAGGCCTGTTGCTCAGAATCAAACCCTAATCTGGAACATATAGATCTCAGAGGGGAGTGAGGTGGTCCAATGATCAGATTGTACCTTGAATCACATCCCTTTGGGAGCAATGAAAGCTTTCAGGTCCCTCCTCTGAATTGGGCCTGAGATTCTAGAATAACAAAATACTCAAAACTGCTAAGAAAGCAACAGTAGGACAGCTCCAGACCTTCCCTTCAGAAGTCCACAGAGCTTGGCCCTAACAAAGTCTGAAGTCAGGAAGCAGAATGGAAGAATGAGCCAACAAAAAAGGATCCCACTTTTTAAAAGTTATTAGATGACAGGGAAGCTCAAGACACAAACCCGTGAAAAGAGAACTCTCCAAAATTCAATAAGCAAAGCCTCGAAGAAATCTCAGCTAGGCACAGAATTTGAGTATAATTTTTGGAACAGATACAGCAAGAGTAAAAACAAAACAAAAGTTTTTATATGTAAAATGAGAACACTAAAGAAAAAAATGGAAAAGAAATTAGAACTATTGAAGAAAGAATTGGAAAGTTAATTAGCAGCTTGAAACAAGAAGTACAAAACCTTGCCCAAGGAACAAACTCCCTGAAAATTAGAATGAACCAAATAGCAGTCAATGACTCCACAAGACAACAGGAAATATTAAAACAAAGTCAAAAGACTAAAAAAATAAAAGAAAATATAAGGCATCTCACAGCAAACAAACAACTTGGTAAACTGATAGAGAGGAGATTACTAAGAATCAGTTGACTACCTGAAAGCCAGGATCAAAAAAATAAAACCAACCTACACATCACATTTCAAGAATTTATGAAAGAAACTTGACCACATTTCTTAGAACCTGGGGACAAAGCAGAAAGAGGGAGAATACTCCAATCACTGTCTGAAAGGTACCCCAAAAGGAAAACTCTGAAGAACATTAAATATAGCCAAAATCCAGAGCTTCCATTAAAGAAAAAATACTTTAACCAGCCAGAAAGAATTCAAGTACCCAAGAACTACAGTCAGGTTCACACACAATTTAGCATACACCACTGTGAAGGAGCAGAGAGCTTGAAATAATGATATTCTAGAAAGCAAAAAATATAGGATCATAACCCAGAATAACTTAACCTACAGGGCAAAGTTGGACCTTAAATCAAACAAAGGCTTCCCAAGCATTCCTGATGAAAAAACCAAAACTACATGGAAACTTAAAAGTACCAACACAGGAGTCAAGAGAAATATAAAAAAAGATAAACATGAACAAACACTAGTGGGGATTATAATAGCCTGACGTGCAAGGAAAAACACTGAGCCAATGGCATTTCCTTAAAGAGTCCATGGTCCCTCTAATGAAGTGGTCCTCAGATCTTACTCATGATCTGAGATGCCCTCTTCTTCCAGGGCCTTATTTTTTATAAAACTCATTACCAGGTTTGATATTTGAACATTCTAGAGGAGCTACACAAAATACATAGCCCTGCTGGTAGATAGACCTTGTGTTGAGGGCTAAAAAATTATGCACTAGAAATGGTATGTCAGCAGGCATCTCAAGATGGGCAAAGCATGGGACATCTCCATTGACCAAGTGGACATAAGATGGTCACCTGCTCATATTAGACAACAGAGTGGTCTGAAGTTACAAAAATAAGTTGGAGGACTTTCCACGTAATTGAGTCACTTCTGACACTCTGGGCTAAGGAAAAACGAGGGTGGAGGGCCTCTAGTTAGCTTCCTTTGATTAAGCAAGTGAACTTACAACCTGCAGTTCATAGCTCTGGGGCCTAATATACAGAACTTATAATCACTACCCCTATGTAATTATATCAAACTGATTAATACTGTTTGGAATAAAGGTCCAAATGAATGATTTCTCACACAATCATGAGGGAAGTAAACAAGGATAAACTGTTTACACTCTAATATGGGGAAATGATTTGAACCTTATCATCGAGATCATAGAGGTATCTAATTAAGCAATAGGTCTGAAAGTGGATCTTTTAAGTCTCAATCATAGAAGAAGAATGGAAAAAGAGAAGAAGGGGGACACACTGAAGAGGAGAAATGAGAGTTAGGGAAAATTATTTCACAGAACTGGGGTACACAACAAAGAGAGTGGGGTGGAAAAGCTGTTGTTGACACTTGAATTTCATTTTCTTCTGAAATGGTCAGAGAAAGAAAGAATATACACACAGTAGGGTATTAAAACTACATTTCACAAAACAAAACAAGGAAACAGGATAGAACGGGAAAAGGGGGGAACTAGAGGGAGGATAGATTAAGCTAAACAAACTTTAAATGTATACAAAAATATTTGTAGGCCTTTTTACAAATGCCTCACAATGCCTTTCTTTAGAGAGGGCAGAAATTGGACTCTCAACTCACTCCACTTTCCATCTGCTACTCTGCCTGGTTTCATGGAAAGAGATGCTCATACAACAGGCAGTCTTGTTTTCTTCCCCCTGCTTTTCTGCTCTTTTTGTGGGTTGCCTCCCCCCATTAGATTGTAAACTCCTTGAGGACAAGGACTATCTTTCCTTTTATTAATTGTATGCCCAGAACTTAATACAGTGCCTGGCACATAGTAGGTGTTAAATAAATGTTAACTGGATTGGATTAATGACAAAGAATTGGAAATTAAGGGGATACATATTGATTGGGGAATGGCTGAACAGGTTATGATATAGAAATGTGATGAGATACTATTATGATATATGAAATAATGAAGGGGATGGTTTCAAAGAAACCTGGGAACAATAGCATGAACTGATGCAGCATGAAGAGAACAAAACCAAGAGAACAATTTTTTAATATGACAACAGTAATGTAAAAAACTATTTTGAAAGATTTAGGAGCTCTAATCATCATAATGAGCAACCATAATTCCAAAAGGTTCATGATGCCCACCACTTGACAGAGATTTGATAAAGATTTTGTGAGTATCAGTAGTTTCCTGACATAGCTTCCCTGACCCTGATGCAGTTTTCACCCCCTCATATAACATGAGTTACCCCAGCTTTCCTAATGTAACTTCTTGGTATAGTTGGGGGTCTCTCAGACTTGGTAGGTGCTTGAGACCATGTGTGTTGTCAGATTGATGAGTAAATGACCAGACATGTTTCCAGATGGAGATGAGGGAGACTGAGGCCAAAGAAGTTAAGTATCACTATATCTTTGTTGTGTATCCTTGCTGTGTTAGGTCAAAGTCAACTTCCTCCTTTGTTAAATATTCAGTGCCTTGCAAGTGTTTAATTTCATTCCAGGATGAAACTGTAGTTTTAAAAATGTACATACACAGACTATGCATAGAATGAAATTCTTTTTCCCTTGGATATGGTCAATGTTGAGATTTGTTTTACTTGACTATCTTTCTCTCTCTCTCTCTCTCTCTCTTTTTTTTTTTTTTTTGCCTTTTGGAGGGCAATTGGGATTAAGTGACTTGCCCAAAGTCACATGGCTAGTAAGTGTGTCAAGTGTCTGAGGCCTGATTTGAACTCGGGTCCTCCTGACTCCAGGGCCGGTGCTCTATCACTGTGCCACCCTACTTGACTTACCTCTATTTGTTTTAGGGGAAGAGTGTATGGATTTTTGCTGACTGAAAAGAAAAAAATTTAGTTTTTAACAATATAACATGGGAAAGACCAGACAATTTCCCAGGTGTTTTTCAGAATAAATTTTCTGTCCTTTTCCATGTGTTTTTTCTTTTTATTAAATTCTGTTTTTTTCAATCAGCAAAAGTCCACATTCTCTCCCCCTTAAAACAAGACCAATGAGTCAAGAGTTTGTTATAGCATTAAAAAAAAAAAAAGATAATCTGATTTGAGTTACATTAAAAGAGCAATAAGGGAGATGCTATACTTTTTTCCTGGACTAACCATGGCTGGAATATTGTGTTAAGTTCTGGGTGCCATTTAAGCAAAGACTTTAGTAAGCTGAAGAGTATCCAAAGAAGGTGACCAGAATAGTAAAGGATCTTGAATTCGTACTATATGAAGTTCATGTGGGAATGTTTAGCCTAGAGAAGATAAGACTTTGGGGGAGTATGATAACCGTTATCATTTTTTTAAGTGCTGTCATACAGAAAGACTAGAGTTAGTTTGGACCCAGAGGGAAGAAGAGGGAGCAGTGTGTGGAAGCTTACAAAAAAAAAACAAATTTAGTTTGATGTAAAAAAAAAAAGCTTACCAACAGTTGGGATTAGAGAAATACCTAAGTGGAATGGGCTTCCAAAGTAAGGTGTTCTTTATGCAAAGGTAGAATGACGGCTTAACAGGTATGTAAAGTGAGACCTTAGAGGAGAGGTGGTTATTGTTAAAATAACAGTTTGACTAGATGCCTTGAGGTCCCTTTCAACTTTGATTCTGCAATTAAATGATATTTCAATTCCATTCAGCATTTATGATCTCCTCCTAAAATACCTTAAATTTATGCACATCAAAAAAAAAAAAAAAAGATATTTTCCTCTGCCCAGAGTTTATACCCCATCCCTATAACACTGGAATCTTACTGGTGAGATTTCACTTTATCTATTTCTAGTTTCAGGTCCACTAAGCCATTTTCCAGTCATGTACTAGCAGACAGAACTTGCTGGCTTGCTTTTAATGGTATCCTAAACATTCAGCATAGGATCTAGCATAAAGTAAATACTCAATAAATGTTTCTTCATTCAATCAGTCATTCAAGAGAATTTCAAAGAGAATAAGAAAACTCTTGATGCTCTGGCAAAATTAGCTCTATATCTGCTTTCTTTGTACTTGATCTTAATAAAAATAATGATTCTTTTAAATCTGCAGGTATACCTAGCTTAAAAAATTAATTTGATGAACAGTGGGGAGTTAATCTATTCAATAGCCTCAGCTCTATCCAACTCTCCTGACTGATGAATGAAAGCTTACTTAACATTTAAAACTTACTTAGCTGAATGGAAACCATGATTCACATGTCCTACCTCAACAGAAGGCTATCCGCTAAGACATCAGGACCAATCTACTCTGAGCATCCTTCTATCTGTCCTACTCCAACTCTGTACCATAATCTCCTTCCCTACCCCTTTGTATTGTTAATGTATTTTTGCTTAATGGGAACATCTTTCCCCTACATTAACAAGACCATATGACCTGCTTAAGTCACAGAGAAGCCTAAGTCACATGAGTTTGAGTCACATGAAGTCTGTGGTGAGAGGAGCTTGCTGAATGGTTGGAGTTGGAAGGGTAGAGCAGAGCCCAGAGGAAGGTGGTCAGAGCAGTTAGAGATGAGGAAGAGAGAGAAAGTAGGCAGCAAGCTGGGAGTCTTCCTTTGTGGGAAGGCTCAATAGAAGGAAGGTTTGGGGATGGCGGTGCCTCCTGCATTGTTATGGTGTATAGATTTCCTTGTTACTATGATGGATTTGGCTTTCTGATGTTAGGTTTTGGCTTTCACCAGTAAGTTTGAATAAATATTTGGGTTCTGTCTTCCATATGGAGAGTCTGTTATATTATGTGATTCAGAATTATGCCAGTATATTCATAGCCACCATAGGCACTGTGGATATCTCGTTGGCACTACATCCTTCCTTCCTTTTAAAGATAAAGCAATACTTCTATTGGAAAAGTCAAATAGTCTACCTTACGACTCCACTCACAATCCCTGATTACCTGCCAAGGTTGAGGAACCTGCAGCCTCAAGGCCACATGTGGTCTTCTAGGTCCTTAGGTGCAGCCTTTTGACTGAGTCCAAGTTTTACAGAATAAATCCTTTTATTAAGGAGATTTATCCTGTGAAGTCTGGATTCAATCAAAGAGTCATGCTTGACTCCTCTCCTCATAATACCCTCTCCTACATAATAACCCCTCTCCTACATAATAACCAACTGCCACTGATCTTTATATGTTATGTGAAAAATGATTTTAAATCTCAGTAATCAGTGTCTTGGAGACTCAGAGTTTCCCCCCAGTCCCCTCACAAATTCAGTCTCTCCCTTAGAAGGACATTGCTGAGGATGAGATTGCACTGAATCTTCTTACCCTGGTCAAACTCCAACCCAGGCCTGAATTGATTTAATCTGCTCTGGTTTAGGTGGAGATAGAGTCTTCTACCAAGATAGCCCAAGACTTGGAGTATGAGGGGGGATTGTTCTGATAGAACAAGTATTTCCTCTGAAGATAGAATGATGGCAGGTGATATCAGCCCCTCTTGACCATGATTAAGTAACGTAAATCATTTACTCAAAACCTCATTTTAATATAACCCACCTCCCTGTGTATTGACCAATCAGAGTTGATTGACCCCCTTGCAAATACCTACTCTTCAAAGGGCATATAACCCTGTACCCCCAAATCCCAAATGGAGCCAATTACGAACTGGCTCCAATAGGGAGGCCCAGTTTTGTACTGAACTCCCATGCAATGAATGTCAAACCAGCTTGGGAGAAATAGAAACATGGACCCAACCTAATTGTCTCTTTCTTAGAGTGAACTCTGGTTTTGTAGTCCACTACAAATGCAAGCTCCTTAAGAATAAGTACTACAGCAACAACAAATGGAATAGGATGGAGAACAGGAACAGAAGCAAGTAGTGTTGAATACACACACACACACACACACACACACACACACACACTCTCATACCAGATAGGAAACTATACAATTTTCTCAAATCTTCCATTTTGGAAGAGATAGGGTACTATAGTGGAAAAAACACTGACATTGTAGCCAGAGGAACTGGGTTGAAATCATGGCTCTATTATTTACACAAATCAATTAATTGTGTGACTTTCAACCTGTAAGAGGTCTAAATTCTTCATATCTAAAATGAAGAAATAAGATTAGATGGCTTCTGAAACCACTCCCAGTTTTTAAATCTGTGACCTTATGATGATTTTCCCCACAGCAATCTAAATGCATCAGATTTCTTGGAAACTTCCATTAAAATTTATGTATCTTTCCGATATATTATTTTTATTTACCACCCTTAATATGAAATATTGAATTAAATTGAATTTGGAAACAAATTTTCAAATTATCATTTCACAAAATATAAGAACTAGATTTTCAACAAATATTGAAGCATATTCAACACATGACTAAAAAGAAATTGCAATTTTTGTGAGATAAAAAGGTTTTTGTATTACAAACTAAAAACTATTTTAAAATATTACTTAATTCATCTTTATCTCATCATCTAAAATATATTTTTGTGCATTTTTCATTAATGAATATACATATAAATAATTAGTGATAAATCATTAAATATGCTAAAAATAGTTTTGGGATCACCACTTTAGAGGATATTTTGGATATTTATAAAGAAGAAGCTATCTTAGCATGTAGAAAACTAGTTTGAAAGGGAAGAAGACCTAGTTTCATTGCAAGTTAGTATGAAAGACTCTGGGGAGTCACTGAATCACTTGGTGATGTAAAGAACTTCTAAACCTGAAAATTGCAGAAAAGTTGCTAATCTGGATTGGTAGAGGAAGTTACCAAAGAAATGACAAGTCTATATATGCTTAGATGTCTATGTGAATATGCATATGTCTCATATATGTGAATACATGCATGTGTATGTATTTTATTTATATATTGCTACATATACATATAGATATCATTGGTAATAATTTAGGATTATATGAAAGAAAAACAGGCAATTGCCAAAAGATTAACTGTTTAAAAAAAATTTTCATCTGAGTCTTGTGATATTATATGGAAATGGACTAAAACCTTTGAAAGTTTTTCATCTTTAATGTCAGAGAGAAAATAAATACTTGAATTGATCAATCATATAACATCTCCAAAAGTTATCTGTGAATTACTGCAAGTAGTAACTAGCTGTCAAAATAGACAATATTCTTAAAAGTAAAACCAACTTTATTTCCATGTCATATATCTAAACTGGATGCCATAAGAATTTAAAGATTTCACTAAAAATGGAAACATTACTAAAAATAGAACTAAATAATTTTGAATGAAATGGAAACAGGTTAATAATCATATCTCTATGCTAAAACTGAATGTCTTTAAAAAATTTTTGTGAGAAACAATAAAATTAGTATAGAGTTGCACAAACATCCAACAAGTATTCTAACGCAAAAATTAGGATTTTTTTTTTCCTTTCTGTTATTCCTAAGACATTGGCAGTTTCAGTTTGCATAGGAATAACAAACTAAACTGGGTTTATTTGACATTAAAGGTCTACATTAACACTATGAAAGCAAAAAATCATTGCAATTAAAGAAAGGTTTACCTAATACCCCTATTAAGTCCCCCAAAAATGTGGATAAAAAGAGTCCTAGGAATTTTTAAGTCATCTTGAAATACACATTAAAGGGAACTAAAATTATATATGTCATCAATGGGATGCTACAGCTGGAAAAGTAAAGTGTGATGGAGAAAAAGGAGAATTACCTTGTCCTTTTGCAACAGAGGAAGACTTTTTGGGTGGAAATTTCATACTTGACTTTAATACAAGTATAGGGCATATTTCATCCCAAAGAACCTCAGAGTAATCCTAATATAAAGCTATACATGACTACTGTTCCACTTAAATTTGAATTGCAACTGCTTTTACATTAAAGCAAAGGAAATGTAAGCTATAAGTACTAATAATTACCAATCTCAAGCCAGTCTCTTTGATGAAGAGGCATTTCTCAGACAAATTGATGACAATTTCTGTAGTCTAGAATACCTCTTCATGAGGTCTAGGAGTCACTTTTGGTTAGTAAAAATTTTTTGATATTTCTGCTAGAATCCTTTTTTTCTCCTCCCAAATTTTTCCTTTTTTAAGACAGGAAGGAAATCTCTCCTCACTCCAATTCAACTTCCACTCAGCTGCCAAAGCAATTTTCCTAAGTGTAGGTTTGACCATAGAACCACCACCAACACCACGCCCAACTCCGACATAATAAATTCTAGTGACTCCCTATTATTGTTAGGATTATATTAAATTCTCTGTTAGGCATTTAAAACCTTCACAACCTTGTCCCTTCCTACCTTTTGTGGCTTCTTACACTGTATTCCCAGCTATATATTCTAAAATCCAGACTTTTTCTTCCCAAAATGTGGTGTCCACTTTTGTTTGTTTGTTCGAATAGATAAGAAAGCAAAAAGATATATGTCTCCATATTTTTACAGCATATAAGAGTAGCTAAAGCAATGGCTTCAGGTGGGTAGCATTACTCAGGAATCTGTAGGCTTCACAGAGACATGACAAGGGTCATCAACCCACAAACAAAACAAGAACTCTGATTTTTTTAAAGTCACATTTGGGATTTTGTCCATCAATAAACTACATAAGGGAGCATGGTACTTTTTCTTTTTTATCATTCTTCATAGAACTTCTCAAGATAGATTTTAGTATATAAAAGCTTCCAATTCCTTGATGCTTAGGTAACTTCTATCTTCTTCTTCTTCTTCTTCTTCTTCTTCTTCTTCTTCTTCTTCTTCTTCTTCTTCTTCTTCTTCTTCTTCTTCTTCTTTTTGGAGAGAAGAAATACATGCAGAATCAGGTCACCAAAACACTCATGCACATATATATATATATATATATATATATATATATATACATATACACACATGTGTATGTGAGCAGCTAGGTGTGAATAGAGTGCTGAGCCTGGAGTTAGGAAGAATCATCTTTATGAGTACAAATCCAACCTCAGATATTTCCTGGCTGTGTGACCTGGGCAAGTCACCTAACCCTGTTCATCTTATCTGCAAAACGAGGCAGAGAACGAAATGGGAAACCATTCTAGTATCTCCGCCAAGAAAATCGTAAATGGGATTGTAAAGAGTCAAACACAACTGAAATGACTGAACAACAATATGTGTGTGTGTGTATACATATGAAAATTTTAGTCAAAATTTTAAAATTTATTTAATTTATGTTAAATTGAACTGGAATATCACATCTGGTGCTATTCCTTGCATATGACATTCCATTTCCCCACTCTGTATTTTTACTGGCTGTTGCCTAGTTTTGAAGTGCTCTCCTTCCATATCTCTGCTTCCTAGCTTCCCTGGCCTTCAAAACTCAACTCGAATCCCAACTTCCTCAAGAAGGCTTTACAAGTCCCTCCTACTTCTAGTGTCTTCTCTTGAAAATTAATTTCTTTTTACATTCTATGTTACCTTTTATGTATATAGTTATTTGCATGTCATGCTCCCCCATAAAATAATAAGCTTCCTAAGAGTAAAGACCTCAATTTTTCCATTCTTTGTAACCCCAATGCTTAGTGCATTACCTTATACGTAGATAAGTACTTGAATGCTTGTTGACTGACAATCACTTTATTTTATTTATTTATTTATTTTGCTTTTTAGAGGGCAATTGGGGTTAGGTGACTTGCCCAAAGTCACATGGCTAGTAAGTTTGTCCAGTGTCTGAGGCCAGATTTGAACTCAGGTCCTCATAACTCCAGGGCCAGTGCTCTATTCACTGCGCAACCTAGCAGCCCCAATCACTTCATTTTATAATTATGGAAACTGAGTCTCAGAAAAGTGACTTTCCCAAGTCACAAAACTGGTGAGACGTAAATGTAGGTCTAAAAACCAATGGCAAATATAACATTATATTGATAATATAATGTATAACAATACATATGTATTGAGTTCAAGTGATAACTGCACCATTTACTAACCAGATCGGAGAATCACAGATTTAGCTGGCAGGAACCTACAGGTCATCCAACCCAGTCTCCTCACTTTCAAAGCCAAATAAAAATTTTTATTGGATCTTGGAGGTAACAAGAGAGCTAGAGGAATTTCCTGAAGGTGAGTGAGACACAGTTAGATATGTGTTTCAGGAAGATTTATTTGCAGTTGAATGAAAACAGTGGAGAGTGACTTGAGGCAGAATAACCAATAAGAAGGCTATTAAAATTGTCTAGGAGTGAGGCAATAAGGGCCTATAACAAGATGGTGGCAGCATCATTGGAGAGAAGGTGAGAGAGAGATGTAATAAAGGCAAAATCAAAAGATCTTTACAACACATTTGATATGGGAGGGAGAAGGTGAGAGTTAGGATTTAAGGTTGACACCAAGGTTTGGAGTCGTGGTGACTAGGAGCATGGTGGTACCTTAAACTTTCAATTGGAAAGTTAGGAAGAAGGAAGAGTTTTGGGGAAAGATAAGAAGTTGGGGTTTGGACCTATTGAGTTTAACTAGGGAAATCCCAGTTCAATAGATCCAATACACAGTTGGAGATATGAAGCTGAATATCAGCAAAGAGGAGACAGTTGGATAAAAAGATCCCAGTATTATCTGCATAGAGATGATAATTAAATCTATGTGAGCTAATGAAATCACCAAGTGAATAATAATAGAAGGAGAAGAGAAAAGGGCTCAGGAGAGAACCTGCAAAAGTATTGTTATTGGTCATGACTGAAGACCTAGCAAAGTGACCAAGAAGTAATGCTTAGATATATGGAGCACCTTGGGGACCTAAGAGAGCAGCAGCAAGAAGAGAGGAGAAAATATCAAAGAGAAGAGAGTGTTTAATAGGGTCAACCTTTGCAGAGAGGCTAAAAAGAATGAGGATTACTGGACTTGGCAACTGAAAAATAATTGGTAAATTTGGAGAGAGCAGTTTCAGTTGAATGTTGAAATCAGAGTTAAGAAATGCAGAGTTAAGAAGAGAAAGACAGGAAAAGAATTTGAGGCACTCATTGTAAATTGCCCTCTCAAGGAGTTTAGCTATGAAAGAATGATATAGTCTGATAGCTATCTGGGATGGATAGCTAAAGTAAGGATTTAGGGAGGATGGAAGAGACATGTGTGTGTTTGCAAGTAGTATGAAAGCAGCCAGTAGACAGGGAGATATTAAGGAGAAAGGATGAGAGAGATGATAGAGAAGGTCCTCCTCTGGAAAAGACAGACTGGAATGGAATCACTTGTGCATGTAGAAGGGCTCCTTGTCAAGGAGAAAGAAGCACCTCTTTATGTGAGACAAGGGTGAAAATGATGATGGAAAGCATCTGAACAATGTGAGATAAGGAGAAGGAGATGAGAGAGAATTTTCAGCAAATACCTTGCTTTTTTTAAATTGAAAAATGATGTAAGGTTCTCAGAGGCAGTGGCACAGTGTATAGAACAGTGAGCCTGGAGTAAGGAAGACAGTTCAAATCTGGCATGAGATACTTACCAACTGTGTGACCCTGGGAAAATGATTTAACCTATGTTTGTGTTGATTGCATCAACTGTAAAATGGCGATTGTAATAATGTACATCGCTCAGGGCTGTTGTAAGGATCAAATGAGATAATACTTGTAAAGTGTTATCACAGTTGCTGACACAGAGTACAAATGCTTATTCCCCTCTCTCTTCCCTTGACTAGCCGAGAAGGTCAGGGTGCTGCAGGAGGTTTCAGAAAGGAGAAAAAGATTTAGAAAAGCAGCTATAGGATGGTCAATCAATTGGGGAGGTGAAACAGATTGCCTTGCTCTAGTAAGGAAACCAGTTTAAATTATGTAATAAATTTGTAGAGGAATTAACACAATTTCATGATTTTCTCCAGTAGCACAGTTCATCCTTTGTTTTAGAAAAGGACCAATGATATCACATGAGAAGGAGTGAAGACAGTGGGTGGTGGGAATAATACATGGCTGAGGTATGTCAAGGCAAGAAATTCCATAGAATAAGGTGCAAGGGATTGGAGAGAAGAGGACAGTATAGAATATGTACATGATTTGATTTGTTATCCTGTGATATTTTAAATGGGCATCACCACTGAGAATTCTTATGATAGAAATAAAGAAAACATTGTTTTCTTATAAAATCCATGAGTACATTCATGTACTTTCACAACCCTTTCTTTATTCACTTGCTTTATTATAATAAATTTATAAAATTCATTTTAATCAGTCTCTAGGTAATCTCATGTAAAATATGAACCTAACTTAATTCAACCATCTCGTTAGTAGACTGCAGAATTTTTCAATCTTCCCAATATTATGAATGATGTAAAGCTCTTACTAATCCTCAGAATGAAAATAATTTTAATTGTTCAGATAATGTTATAGAATCAATGACTAGAAACATCTTTTGTTCTGAAGTGTGTTCTGTGTCCCTGATTCAATAGATTGATTTTGATAAAAATTTCTAGGATATGGTCATCCTTTAAAGCTTTGGAATGGTACATTCAACATTTATTTTTTAAATTTAAGAAAAATTAAAAATTAAGCAATATACTCAAATATTTAAATCAAAAGATTTGGTGCTCCCACTTAATTTAGTAAGTCTTTAAAAGAATAATAAACTTTTTCAATCAAAATTCAGATAGCTGAAGCATAACCTATCACTTCCTTCTACAATATATATGCAGTATCACTATATGTCCCTTTCTAATTTCTATGTATTAATTAAAATTATTTGGCCTGCTTCTTAGCTAAAGTGAAAAATTATAGGTTTATATAACAAGCCAAAATCAGTAAAATGCAAAATACTACATAAATCCTATTATTTTTCTAACAAAAATTAAAGAAATTAAATTAAAGAAAATAAAATTAAGAAGTAGGAAAAAACTATTTATTCTCTAATAAAGTTAGCAAGATTTTCAGCAAATCATCTTCCTCTCTGGAAATTTTAGAAGTCAACCTGTTCCCCTGTGATTTAAAACAGTATAAATGTATAACCAACATAGCTTTCATTCACTTTTAGTTTTTTTGTTCCTTTTCAGGTTTTAAAATCAACTGAAATGATTTGATTTATTGATTAACAAAAAGTTGTCATTTAAGATAAAAATTAGCAGTTTGAAAATTCTAACATCATCAAGATGTTTCTAATAACATATTATTTAGGTAATAATTTAGGAAATATTTTCAAACAGAAATAAAACTAACATTTTAAAATTTTAATTAAAAAAAAGATTTGTTGCTTTTATGTTACCATCTAAATAGTTCCAGGAAACGTCCTACCCAACTTAATGTTTTGATGTGCATACTGGAAACGATTTTAGTTCATTTAAATATGTACATATTTATAGTATTCATTAAATTGAACACATTTTAAAAAACGATCTCCTTGAAGAGAGATTTTGGGTGGCCTTGGTATAAACACACCAGGGCAGGATTAATTTACAAATACTTGAAATAGTAGTCAAGAATGTTCACAGGTCAAATCATCCCAAAGAGACTGTGAATGTTAATTATCTGCTGTTTTCATATGCAAGGTTCAAGTGGAAGATGACTCTTCCACTGGCTATTTTACACATTTCTGATATTCCTAATATTTCCTTTTTATATAAAATTTTGTTTTCAGTTCACAAGTATTTTTCTCTTCCTTTAGAAAAGAGAGGGAAAAAATCCTTGTAACAAATACCCTGTATTGATATTGAAGCTGACTAAAGACATTTAAAACCAGCAAAAACGACACTGCCACCTGAAACGTCATTCCCTTCCTTTCCAAAGAACAAAATTGATTAATTTGAATTTCATTGTTGGCGTTGGCGTAAAGAAGATACTGACTTTGGATCTTGATACTTGTCCACTTTCCATAAATAACCACTTTAAACTGAAAGCAAGATTTAAGTTTTCGCCAAAATTACATGAAGTCGTTATCATAAGATTTGTTCTAGGAGCTCGTAGCCACAATAGGATCCGGAGAAGAGTTTATTAAATAAGGTCAGAAAAGAAACAGCAAGAGGATTGATTAGTGCATACTGTTTCCATTTATAAAAATCTAGGTAGTTCAATGTGCATATGGTCTATTATAGTTATAAAGTTATCTTCCCATTTCCAAAATCACTTTTTATCACCGGGATCTAGACTTCTCTAACGCCATCACAAACTTGGGCGGGGCGGGGAGGGGGGGGGGCGTCTATAGTCCTCTTTTCTTTTGGATTGGTTAATAGATAATAAGGTTGGAAATATCCGTCACAGAGATAACTCTGAAGGTATTTTTTCAATTCTCTGGGAAGTTCCTACTCGGATTGGAACTTAAAATGTTTCTCCCCACCAACTAGGCGCAGTTAGACTTAAAAAGGAAAGGATGTGTGTGTGTATGGGGGGTGAAACAGAGACAGAAGACAGACAGACAGACAGACAGAGACAGACAGACAGAAAGAGACAGAGAGAGACAGAGACAGAGACAGAGAGAGAAGAGAGAGAGATAGAGTCAGAGTTGCTACTACCTCAAAGTCTAAAAGAGATATAAAAAAATGCTGTGCCCCAATGACTAGAGTCTCGAGAAAGAGAACTCTTATCCAGGGCGCGCTTGCTTGCAGACACACACACACACACACACACACACACACACACAACACAGACACACAGAGAGAAGACACTAAGCTGTGTCTGCTAACTGGACCACCAAGACTACTTCTCGCTATGTCCCAGCCCCTTCTACTAGCACAGAGCCGCCAGAATAAACCCAAAAGGCCAGAAGTAAAGTGTGCCTGATCCCTAGTTAATTTATAAAAAGAAAGGAAAAGATGGGGAAAAGAAAAACGTTTTGTTCCTTCCTCCATTACCCCTAAGGTGGCAACTACGCTAAAAATGACGTCCTATCCAATCAATACAAACTAGGAGCAGTAGCGATCGAGACTATGCCCCAGGAGCTGCAGTTTCTGAAGCCTCTACACTGCAGGGAAGGAGGAGGCTCACCTGGGACAGTAAGTTGGAAAGCGCCACCTTTGTCTCCCAGAGCCTGGTCTGGCAGCTGACTGCAGTCAATCGAATGATTAAGCACTTGAAAAGCCCAATGAGTCTGATAAGGACTCCCGATTTGTTCTGCCCCCGCGCACAACTTGAGGGATACCGGGCTGGATGAGAGGGAATGCTCCATGATTTCCACCGTGGTGTCCGTAGCTGCTGCTACTGACCGAGCTAAGGGAGAAGGAGCTGGAAGACACTGTGGCGAGTCATCGCTGGCTCGCAGCAAGTTCTCAATTAGGAAACTCTTTCCCAGGTTCCCAAAGCCTGGAGTGGTGTCTAGTAGTGCAGAGGAGCCCAGGATATCCCAGTACACGCCAGCGCGGGCAGATAAAGCGCTAGGAAACATGGTGAAGAGCAGGTAGGCAAGCAAATTCAGTCTGTTCCACACCTTCTTTTGCTCTCCTCTTTGCTGCCTCCAGGCAGCTGCCGCTGAACTTGGTCTAAGACTGCCACCACCTCCTGCTCGCCTGTCACAGCCTCCCACGGAACTAAAGTAAGCAGAGAGAATGGAGAGAGAGGGAGAGGGGACTAAGGACCATGGGAAAAGGCGGTTGGGGAAACGGATCATCATTATTTATTTGGGTTGACTTTTTTTTTTTTTTTTAGAAGGGAGGAGCAAAGCTTCAGGATTCTCAGGCAATGTGGAAATAACTCTAGGGGCTTGGAGGGTGTTTCTCATTTTCTATGTTAAATTTTTTTGTTCCCTTGTGGACTGGAAAGTGTGTACAATCCATCTATAAAATTGTCACTCTACGAAACTGTAGATCCAGCCAACAATAAAATGTAGTTCCAAAAGTCTGTACAAGAGAAAGGGGGGAGAAGGAAGAGCTGGGAGTAGGACGAGGGGAAAGAAAATGAGAAAGTACTGCACTCTACACAGTGAGTTTTTCAAACGCTGATTTTGAGGCTTTTCGCCCCTTAGAGAACAGAGACAGAACAGTATGTTCTAACCCCAAGTAAAGTTTCTGGTCCTGAGCCTGCATGGAGCTCTGTCTTAGAGCCAGACTACGTTCTCTGGCGCTGCCCATTCTGGGAAAACTCCTAGGACAGAGTAGAGACACACTGGGGACTGGGGAAGCTAGACTAGAAAGGAATCTCTAATGATTTGAAAGAAAAGTTTCAATTGCCAACGAACGTTTGTAAGGGAATTGCTTTTGATTCGACTCCACGGTGTAAAAAAAGTGCTTTTTAAAAATGCACTACTCTTTGAACTTTCTCATCCTTCATGGCCTTTTCCTTTGAGAATGAAGGACAAACAACAGTCTTTCACTTAAAGAAGTCTCTCCTCCACCACCCCACCACCTCAATCCACTCTACCCTATTATGGAGTTTTTCGGTTTCCTGTGGTTCATTTCTGGGTATTTTTCAAATGCTGTTTGTAGTAACTGTCTTGAAAGTTGGCTAGTGCCTTTGCCCTAGAAGTGCTGACTTTCCCAAACTAAAGAGCTCAATGAAGGCAGAGCTTCTTGGGTTGGGCTTGTTCTCAAATTTCTCAAATTTGTGATTGGAGAAAGAGGTTGAGGGAGCAGGAGACATAAGTGAGGGTGGGAAGTTTGTTGTTTTCTCCTCATAGAAAAATGAACACTGCTGTATTACTTTAGAAGGATGATATTTGTCATTTCTTCATTTTGAAAACTGAAAACATTTAATCTAGTACTATGGGGCAGTCACTTGTAGACTAGGTGAATAAATGAAGAAAATTATGAACCATGCTGGTATGTGTGTAATGGGTGATCCTCCAACTGCAATACAACTTGAAGAGGGCCTCTTTTGCACCCTGGCATAGTTTTAAAAAAATGTTTCACCTGTAATCAGCTTCTTTTTTTTTTTTTTGGTTGTTGTAGTTACCAATGATCTCTTAATTGCCCAATCAAATGGCCTTTTTCAGTCTTCATCCTTCTTGACCATTCTCTATCATTTTACACTATTGATTGCCCTCTCCTCTGGAAGTTCTCTGGTTTGTGACATTGCTCTTTCCTCATTTTCTTTGTACCTTTCTGATTGATACTTGTCTCTTTTACTGGTTCTTCATCCAGGTCAAGTCTCTGGTTCTCTTCTCTTTACATTCTGTACTGTCATATTTGGTAATCTCATCAGTTCATCATAGGTTCAGCTGACAATTGTATCCACATTTTTATATCAAAGCAGAGTTTGTGGTACAGGCACACAACATCAGCTGCCTAACATTGCCTACACTATCTCTAACTTTAAGATTCCTGTGGGCATCTTAAACTCAAAATGATGTTCAAAAGATTATTTGCTATCTTTCCTGGAAAAAACTCCTCTTCTTTTCCATACTTCCCTATTATTCTTTTTTCTTTTTCTAAATATTTATCTTATTTCTTGTTACATTTTGAGTTCTAAGCTATTTCCCTCTTTCCCTCCCAACCTAACTCTAGAGAAGGCCAACATTTGACAGAGATAGACGCACACACACATATGCACAAATGCCTCTGTGTGTGTGTATGTGAGAGAGAGACAGAGAGACAGAGAGAGAAAAGTGAGAGAGAAATCATATAACATATACTTCCATATAACAGTTCTTTCTCTGGTGGTAGATAGCATCTTCCTTCATTGGGCCTTTGTACTTGATTTGAATATTCATATAACTCAGAATAGCTTAGTTATTCAGTTACTCTTGGAACAACATTGCTGTTACTGTATATATCTTTCTCTTGGTTCCATTCCTTTCATTCTTCATTATTTCATGCTAGTCTTTCCATGATTTTGTAAAACTTGTCATTTCTTACAGAATATTTGGCCACTGGACACAGATGGCTCTGGAGGAGAAAGTGAGGGTGGTGACTTTACTCAACCCTACATCATTCAAATCAAAGTCAATTGCAAGTCATATCATCATCTCCCTGATGCCATGGTCCTCTTTGAGAATAAAGGACAAGGGTGGTGCAGTGAATAGAGCACCGGCCCTGGAGTCAGGAGAGCCTGAGTTCAAACCCGGCCTCAGATACTTAACACATGTGAAGGTGGCTGCAGAGCCACTGCATCTCTACCTCTTCTCTCTCCCAGGGCTGAGGCTGGACTGCACCTCTGTCCCCCTCCAGTTCCACTGACCTTTTACTTTGTCTTTGGTATTTATGGGTTGATAATTCTGGAAACTGCCATAGTTGCTGGTGATCCACTCTCCTGAATGCTCCAGCCATGGCTGGTCCAGGCCCCTCTAGGACTAAAACCATGGGCTCACACAAGGCTGGGCTTGCCTCCCAGCATGCTGTGATGAACCCTTCCTGTCCACCTGCCAACCTGCCTTCAGCAGGAGATTTTTTTCTCTCTGTCACTTTGTAGGTTCTATAGCTCTAAAATTTGTTTAGAGTCATATTTTAAAGGTATTTGAGGTGGTTATGGGGGGAGCCACAGAGTTTTCCTGCTTCTACACCACCATCTTGACTCCACCCCAACTCCTTCCTTTCTTTGCCCCCTCCTAATCACCTTAAGCTTGTATTTCTTTTTCTGCTCATTTTAAAAATTTTTTAGCAATTTATTTTTTGTAATCACCTCTAATCCTGGGATGTAGGCTAGAAGATCCTCCTTCAGTTCTCCTCTCTGGCCTAGAACCTAAACCAAGAACTCCACTCTCCTGTAAATGCTCACAGCCAGCAGTGTTCCTGCCCCACTGCTTCTGCACTCATTGGACATGCGCTGGACAAGTCCGTCTTGTCCAGGACTGCATCTCAGCAACACAGTTGGGCCTAGTGTCCCTTAGCAGAGGCTCTCTCAGTCTTCTCCCTCTCAGACTTGACTCCCTACACAGTCTGGAAGGTGAAAATTCCTGTGATTATGACTGTGGCTTAGGCTACCTCCAAACCCAGGCAGCCTCAGGCTTCCCTGCTTGCTGTTTCAGCAGAACTAGCCTGAAGATGTTTATACTTCACAGGGGCCTAACCTCAGTCCTGAGATTTATCTTCAGATCTTCTCCCAGTTGTCCCAGGAGGAACACTGTTCTGCCCAACTCTTGTTTATTTTTACTGCTCTAAGTTTGCCCTGAGGTGCTATTTTACCTTGTTTCCTTCCAATACAATGCTACATATGCCCAGAATCTTTTACCTCCTCACCTCTGCCTCCTGGTTTCCTTTAAGACTCAATTCAAATACTACCTTCTGCAAAATCTTACTTGTAATCCCCTCAATTACTAGTGTATTCCATCTTTCTGAGATTTCATACACACACACACACACACACACACACACACATACACACACATTCCACTACATAGGTTGTTTGCTCTGGCACGCTCCCAGAGTCAGGCTGCTAATATATGCTCTCAAGATTCTAGGAGGTTTGCTATTTCTCTCTCCCCACCAGTTCCCTACATTATTAGTCAATAAGTGATTAGCACCATAGTTCCATTTAACCATTACCATCAATTACCTTTTGCATAGGAATATTTCCTTTTTAAAAAAAATAGGTATAGCAAGAAAAAATGTATAAACATCTCTTCTCCCAATATCTTAGGAGGCATACGTTGCCCTATACCACTTCTGGGTCACTGGAGGAGTGATCTCAAGATTTAGTTCAGTTACTGTACAGCACTGTTCCCACCAATTTCAAATGTAGATGGGATGTGACTACTGTATGAATCTTCACTTCTGTTACCACTGGTCTGGGGTCACTAAAGTCACTCCTGTGCTAGTTGAAAAACTCCAGCTCCTAGATTCCTGTGGCTTGCTCTTCTAGCCCATTAAAACTTTCAGAGTTGGAAACTTCACTTGCCTCACCTGTAATAAAAAAGAACAAATGAGAAGACTGAGGACCAAAGCTTTTTCACTGAGACCGCATAGCCTCAGTGAGGAAAAGGTCCTAATGCCTCTCCCCTTACATTATGGTTAATGAAATGGTTACAAAGACCCCCAAGAGGGACTGAGGGTGAAGGAAGGCATTGATAAAAAGGAAGGCATTGATAAAAAGGAAGGCATTGATAAAAAGGAAGGCATTGATAAAAAATAAATCCTCATTTATTCCAAAATATTTTTAGCAGCAATTTTTGTGATAACTAAGAATTAGAAAGAAAGTAGATGTCCATTGGTTGGGGAATGGTACAAATTGTGGTATATGAATATAATGTAACTCTATTGTGTTATAAGAAATGAAATGTATGATGAATACAGAGAAGCATGGAAAGATAAGTAAGCAGAACCAGGACAACACCAAACACATCAAGGACAACAATGAAATGGAAAGAACAATGACACACAAACACACACACATAAATCAAAAGTAACTATAACAAAATTATAAAGATTAACTGGGATTCAAATGAAGAGATATGAGATGATACTTCCTACCTAACTCTTCATGGAGATGAAGGATCCATAGGGTGCTATACATTGAACACATTTTCTGACTTTTTCCAATATGTCACTCAGTTGTGCTTAATATTTCTCCTCTCCACCAAAAACACTATTCATTGTATGGGATGGCTCTGGGATCTGGAGGCTCTGGGATGTGGAGGCATACATGGGATACTATGGTGATGTAAGAAACAGAAAATATCAATGAAATATTTCAAAAAACAATTTTCTGGCAGACAGAAATTTGCCCCAAATGAACCAAGAGGTGAACCAAGAAGGTCATCTCATTTTATCACAGTTACTAGTTATAAGAAATATTAGGGTCACAAGAACTCAGTACATGCTCAGTGTTGGGAAGTACAAGAAAGTCAATAAGCAGTTAATAAAGGGAGATTTTTCCCCCCTAATGCAAGAAGGATTGTAGTGAAAATACAGATGCACTTAGCTTCTAGAGATTGTGTCTCCTTTATCTCCATATGGACGCAAAACTGATTACCTGATCTTCAGATATCTGCCAATTTGGAGGGGATCTATTTATCCAGAAGTGACACTTTTAAAAAATTTTGAGTTCTAAATTTCCTCCCCTTTGCCCCTTCCAAAGACAGTGGGATATGATATAGGCTAAGCATATACATTCATATTAAACACATTTTCACCTTAGTCATGTTGCAAAGGAGAATTAGAACCAAAGGGAGATCCCAACCATGAGAAAGAAGAAAAACAATAGCAAAAAAGAGAGCAAATAGTGCATAGGATCACTACCCAAATACTGAATGGGCGCTGGTTTGAGGATTAATATCAATTATGTCCTTGTAGCCACTTTGCCACAGATGATCCTGATGTGCGATGAATTGCTGATTGTGCCAGAAGTGTCCTTTACTGTGCTACAGCCCGGAAGTTCTTAGTGATCTTCTTGCCTTACACTTCACTGCCTCATTATCTCTCTTGTCCCCCTCCCTCATCCAATCCAACATGTCTAATTTGTTGCCAAGGCCTGAATTCATTTTTGTGACATCTTTCATGTGTGCTCCCTTCTCTCCTCTGATACTACCACCACTCTGGTGCAGGTCCTCATCACAACAGCCTGATGGTGGATCTGCCTGCCTCAAGTCTCTCTTCAGTCCAATCCACTCTCAATTCAGTCACTAAAATAGCAGATTTTCCTAAAGAGCAGGTTGGATCATGTTACCCACCTACACGATAAACTCAAAGTAATCCCTGTCAGTTCCAGGATCAAATGCAAAATCTTCTGGCACTCAAAGCCTTTCATCAGCTAGCCCCCTCATACACTCCCAGTCTTCTTATACCTTACACTCTACCACATACTCTTTGATCCAGTGACACTGCCTCCAATTTTCAGCTCCTGGCATTTTATCTGGTTATCTCTTATGCCTGGTCATTTAGGAATGTGGGCTAAATAAATGGGCAAGAGGAGGAAAGAATATTGTTCTAAAGTGCCTATGCATTTTTCTCAAAATTTTTGGTATTCTCAGGTTGAATTTTGGATTGGATCAAGCAGCAAAACAGTTACAAATGATCAATGAGTAAGTAATGGCAAAGTAACAGAATGGCCTGGGAGAAAACTGGAAGAACTCCCAGCTTTAGAAGAGAAAGTTGATCATAGTGACAGCCAATATGGGATTCAGAGCGCAGAGATGAATCATTAAACAGACATTTCAAATCAGTACACATACAAAAAACCCCAAAACAAGCGAAAAAAAGGTAACAACAACAAAAACATAGATCTTGGCAGAAAATATATAAGCAGAAAAGTAAGATAATAAGTGTAAGATGCCTGCCAGACCTAGTTTGAAGACAGGATGATAAATGCCTTTCAGAGGTGATTCAGTACCTTTGGAATCGATTTCAAAGATCAAAGGCAATAATTTGGGGGTTAGGAAAGGGGGAAATGTTTGAGAAAAAATAAATAGAGATCCATTGATAATGTATCATTTAAAACCATCCGAATACATCATGGGCCTTGACATAAGCTCTCACCTTTAAGATGATTTCCTTCTGTGCAGAAATACAATTTGGTGAAGCTTCTATATTCCATTCAGGTTTTATGTTCAAGTCAAACTGAAACTTGGAGAGCAGAGGAAAACTCTTAGCCTGTTTAACATAGTGATTCGGGGAAATTTATTCCCTTTCTGCTCCAATATGGAGATGAAACAATTCTTTATGTGGCTGTACCTCTCAAGACCATAAATTTAAAGATGGAAGAGCCTTTTAGGTCATCTAGTTCAGTTTTCTCATTTTAAAGATGAGGAAGCAGGCATGGAAATGTTAAGTAATCTGCCAAAGGTCACAAAGGTGACCATGGTAAAGCCAGTTGAATGTGAGGTAAAACATAATCCGGGATTAGAAAAACATTTAAACCAAAGAAATAACTTTTAATGGTGTTTTGAGATTTTATGGCAGGAAGATATTTTTGGATAGGGAATCCTTTTGGGTCATTTAAACTAGCACTACATAGAAAGCAATTGTACTAATTGCATGGAGATTCAGAATATTGGAAAGTCAATGTTCAGTGGGGTCCTCCTCCCTCCAAAAAAGCATGTTCTTATATTATCTATTTGCTTCTGGTGACCAATTTGGGGAATTGAAGTGTGAGGGGAGAAGTGGAAAATACCTCACTCTGTTCTTACCAGTACAATAGGTCTGTGGAAAGAATGTTCTACAATGGATCATAGATTGAGGAGGCAGTTTTCTATAATGAATGCTGCAGAATTTCCTTGATTTAAAGTTGTAGTCATAATTACAGACTAGAATGAGTATCTGAGGAAGAAGTATTTTGTTTATCGATGGGGAATGATCCTCTTGATTCAAAACTTTGATCCTTAATAAGTCAGATTGAAATGAGAGTTTAATTTTCTCCTATGATCTCCTCAGTTCAAAACTGACTGATTTTTGAAAAGGGACACCAACTACATTGACTTTCAGATAAGAAAGACCTTTGTAATGTAAGAAATAAGATAGTGTTATACTTTTGGGGAACAGGTCAGAATTGTAGAAAGAGCATGAACCCCAACAGAAGCAAGTAATAAGAGGGTTTCAAGACATATATCTTCTGGGTTTGTCTTGATCTTGTCATCTTTTCTTTCAACTGTAAACATAAAAGTAGGAGCTCCTCTACCACTTGTTCAGAAGAGCAGAATCTCTTAGCTTATGTTTTATCTGCCTCTCTTACCTCTGTAGGATGAAACAGTAGGGATCCTAGTGGTTCCTCAACTTATTTTGTAAACAGTGGTGGATAGGAAGCTACTCTTTGGTAAGTAGAGGAGTTGGCATCGATCTTTTATCTCCTTTTCCTTTTTTCTTCTTTCTTTCAGGAGATGGGAAGTCCTTGTGTTAAGGTAGGTCCAAATGGGCACAGAGAAGTAATTCCATGAGGTTCCCATTGGGGCTGGTGAAGAAATTCAGATGGGTGATAATTGATCCTTTCCCAGATACCAGAGACTTTTAGGAAGGTTTAGTTGTCAACAAGTGTGGAAAATGATTTGCTGAGGACAGGGTAAGAGGTGACACCAATTTAAAAGGAGAGAAAGCTTTCACTCTCACTCTTGAGAAATGTAACTTTTTTTTTTGTTAGAACAACTAGTGACAAGCATGTGAATGACCTCTATGGAGCAGATCTAATGAAAGCCCCAACTCTTCTCTACCCTTACCTACTAGAAATAGTGACTGTTAACAGATGCTGGCTGTCCTAACCTAAAGCAATCTTTAACTGCCTCTTTTGCTTTGGGGCTATTTATGTCTCACAGGTAAGGAATCCTGAGTTGGACATTCCTAGTGTTCATGGCAGCCTCCTAAATTTTCCCATCATACAGAGTGACTGATTCCCTCAATAGGAACTGATCAGAAGCAGAAGCAGTTTCCTATGTTAGAGAAGATGACCACTGACAGGAAAAGAAACTCAAGCTCTGAATTAGCAGCCCCCTTGGAGTTTTCTGAGCCATCAATGTAGTAGACTACCTGGAAACAGCGACATTGGTAGCAGGTAGCAGAGCTCTGTTACAGGGGGACAATGCTCAGATCAGTACAGGAGAGAATGAATAGGCCTTGGCATAGGGGAGTAGCAGATAGAAGAGCATGGGAAGACAGAAATCTTCCCTGGCATAGAAACAAAGTGAAAATATTTCAATGCTTTGGACCAACCATGAGGGAGCCATGGCAGTGCCCATGGCAGTGCATGGTCTGACTAGATAGTCAACGTTCAGAACCTGGAATATGATGATTAACACTCAGTCCTCTACACAGGGTCATCTCTAAGTCCCAGCGCAGAGGAGCGTTGCTCAGACAATGGCATAGGAGGACATTTTTTGAGTCTTGACTCCAAGTGGCATTTCTAGACCTTGGCACATGGGGGCATTACTAGCAGGCAGCACCCAGAAAGAGCAGGCAGCTCAGCATCCTAGTTCCATGGGTTTTAGCAAAATGGACCCAATGGTACCCCATTGTTTTTTGTAATCTGGAAATGATAAAATCCCACATTGCTGCCAGAAAAATCTTCTCAGAAAGGACTTGGAGGATCAAGGAGTAGAATAGTTGGGAAATGTCTTATTTTCTAGAAACAAGAAGGAGGTGAAACTCTACCTAACCCTTAGGGAAGAAGAGCAATCTTTCATCAGATATCTCTTTAGAGGTAAATAGTATCATGAGGAGGGCTATAGATGTGAGTGGGAAGTTGTAGTAGTCAAAGATGAATTGAGGTGGCAGTTGTTGTTTGTACTTTGTTTTTGAAGAGAACCAATGACATCACAAGGTGGTATCTTGACTCTTACGTGAATTGGATTTAAGCAAGGCAGACCTGCACAAAGTCCTAAGACTTACTCTCTCTTGCAGAGTCACCGAAGTCCAGTGGCAAGATGAAAGTCGGGATGACTGGCAATAACCCAGGATGCAGTGGATGTCCTTGGCGTCTTTGATGTCAGGCCACGCTCTAAGTGCTTTGGCTGCTTTCACGGCCATTGGAACAAACTGTTCTCATTTATCCATTCCACCCGAGGAAGTCTCCTAACTCATCAACTGGTTTGTGGACTGTTGGTTACCCTCAGTAGCCTCAATCTGGTTTAGCCCATCTGCTGAAATAGATTACTAGAGTGTGGTAGCCACACATGCTACAGCTTCTTGGAGCCACAGGTGAGAATTGACCAGATGGACACCAAAGGTGAATGAATAGTCTTTAAAAGAGCTAGGCAAGCCCTCACGCCAGAGGTACTAGTCCTCCTTGAATATCCATACACCCCTGAGGCAGTAGTATGACAGCTTCAAAGACAGTTTGCTTGCTTTCCATTTTATATAGTAAAGATCTCATCTCTGGTGTGTTTGAGACAATCCTTCATTTTTGGAAGTTAGTGATTGGTGTTGTTACCTCTGTTTTCAGATCTACACGTTGAGATTTTTGAGCACAGTCATCTGTTGAATAGAATAATAATACAAAAGTTTCCCTAAGTTGCTCAAGGTTGGTGAACAAGAAGGCCATGGAGGATCTTATCTATGACAGCAGGTGTTTACGGGGTATTTGAGTCCCAGGTGAATATTTTCTCTGTAGTTATTATTGGGCAAGGAAGGAGAGAACTCAATTAATTTTGGGTGTGAAAGTAAAACGTAAGAGATAATTAATACTCATCGAATAAATATCAGTTATCTGACATGTGCCAAGAAGATGAACTTGGGTTATTCTCTCAAGTGAGGAATGAGAAATGTTTATGTTTTTTATTTATCCTTTTGGGATTCTACTTGTGAAATGCTGTTAGATTTTATATCTGAAGGAGAATAAAATTCCCATACAAAAAGAACCTTACAAGGGAATGAAAGATGATTTATTAATATAGCTACATATAAATGTGTATATGTATGCATAACAGAGAATTGGTCAATGAGCATAACTAGCCCTTTCAAATATTCACAGAATGTGCCTGTTGCAAAATTGTCATGAACTTGATTCTCAGTCTTTCAGGTAGCTAGTTCTTCTAAACTTTTGAAACTCATGAAATCAGATCTATTTCCAATGTGCTTTACCTAAAAGCAGGAAGTATAGACTTATCTACAGGCTATAAGTTAGCTTTGGATAGAGAGGGGCCCAAGGCCTTTCTCCTTTTATAAAATTGTTTCTTTTCTCTAATTGGAACTCAGCTAAGCAGGAAGAAGCCAGATTAAGAAGACAGGTGCAGGTAGACTAGTGCCTTTTTAATGTTCTCCAGTTCTGGCTACATGTCAGGCAACAGTTTGATTCCTCATGACTTATTTAGCTGACCAGAACCAGTTTCAGAGTGTCTGCATAGGCACCAAAGTCTGCCAAGATTGTAGCAGCTGAGTACTCTGTGTGTTCATAATGACTGAACTCATTAGCCAGTCCCCCATTACATATGTAAATATTCTATTGAAAACAATTTTGGGTCATTTGTATTTCTCAGGTGGGAGAAGGATAGCACCTGCAGTTGTAAAATTACTAGAAAAAAAATCATGGACTACTAATAAAGACATAATAATTTTAAAAAACATACTTTTTTGGACATAGTTAATATAAGAATTTGTTTTGCTTCACATTTGCTATAGATTCAGGTAGGATTTCCCTGGACATGTCCGAATCATGGCCTTGAGAGACCTTTTGAGAATACCCAGTTTGCTTGCCATGAAGCCTGCTGCATTGCCTACCACATGGATGGGGGTAGTCTCCTTTAATTAGTTTCCAATCTTTAAAACTGGCAAGACAAAGGTATTCACTCTGTTTTTGGCCTGCACTTTTTTCCACCATCTTTTCAGCTACATTCTTTTATCCAAGTTTCAGCTCCCATTTTTTTTTTTTTTTTGGCAACTAATCAGCATGGACACTATGGACTGAACGAGAGCAAAAGGATTTGTCTGCCCCCTGCTTCTTTCTCTTTTACCCCATTTCTGAGAAAGGGGTCTGGTGATGTTCATTTCTGCTCTGTGTTTGTCCTCATTCTCAGGTGCCAAAAGAGATTCCCCAATGATCAAGGTATGGTGACCTTGGAACTAGGATTGCAGACAAGATTGTGTAACCCTTTTGGCATGAAAACCCTGAGAGGCCAGGGTGTCTGGGACTTAAGCCTGAGGGGAGTTTTAGACTTGGAACTGGGACTGTACTCCACAGGACCTGAGCTAAGCTATGAATTTAACTCCATTTCCTTCCCTAGAGACTGAGGTGGTAGAAAGGGTGAATGGATTATGCCCATGTGTGGGAGGAATAAGTTTTTATGTTTGTGATCAAACCTTTGGAAGTAAATATTCCTTTTGTAAAAGCTCCAGTATGACACAGGATTTTGATTTTCTTTTTTTTTTCATTTTTCAGTGGGGGAGGTAGGAGGGATAAGAGCAATAGTGTGCTAACCAAAAAAAAAAGAAAAGAAAAAAGGAAGGTTGTGTTAAGATCACTAGCTACCAGGGTCTTCCTCTGCAGCATGGATTACACTAAGTAAACCTCCTTTAAATTACCGGATGATCTATAAGCATTGCATTTCATCCTAACACTAAACTTGAATGAACAGGATTCTGACCTGAATTAGGCTTGTCCTTGCCAAGAGGTCATTGAAATAGATTAAAAATACAGATTGTAGGAACACAGACCAGCAGAAGAGTTTTGAAAATTATATTATGAAGTTATTATATCCTTAAAAGAAAGAGTAATCTGTTTTTAAGAGAGATTCAGGATTTCATATATTATCTTCTTTCTCTGTTCTTTGTATTTTGGAAATGCTCTTTTTCTTTGGAGTTTTAAATTTGCAATAAAAAGTAATAATTCAAAAATGGTGTATAGAATTATAGAGATCAGACATTATGGAAAACACTATAGAAGTTAAAGTTTTCTAGACCCTGACACAGATTAAAATGCATACAGGACATATAGACCTTGAGATCATGCTGTATGAGATCATTGCTATTTCCATTAAGGGCACCATGATCTTTCCAGTCATTGGCCCAGGTTCAACAATATTGGAATCATCTTTGCCTTTTCCCTTTTCCTCAGCTCCCAAATTCAATGAATCGTCAAGTCTTATTGATTCTCTTTGTGAAACATCTCTCAAATCCATTCCTTTCCCTCCACTTACAATCCCATAATTCTAGTGTGCTTCTCATATTATGCTGGCGGTCTCCTAATTAGTCTCTCTGCTTTCAGGCTTTTATCTCTCCAATTCATCCTTCATATAGCTGCTAAATTTATATTCCTAAAACACAGAATTAACCATGTAGCTTTCCTTTTCAAGAATCTCCAATGATTCACTTTTATCTCTATGAGAAAAAAAAAAATTCCTCAGTTTGACTTTCAAAAGCTATCACAGAACAGATTGGGGAAAGGGGTATTCAGTAAGCCTGCTATTTTGGGGTATGGGTAGGGGAAAGACAGGAAGAAAAATTTGTAACTCAAAATCTTGTGGAAATGAATGTTATAAACTAAAAATAAATAAATAAATAGGAAAAAAAAAGGAAAAAGAAAAAAAGCTATCAGAACTTTTCTGTCACATGAACAACAAAGTGGGAGACTTTTTCTCCTCTCATAACCTCCAATCTTATATCTCTAACTAACTACTAAACATCTTAAACTAGACATCCCATAGACATCTTAAATTCAATGTCCCAAACTGATCATTACTTTTTCTCTAAACCCTCTACTCTTCCTCTTAACAGTCTCAGGCACTTGCTATTACAGTCCAGGATGATCCCATCGTCTCTGACCCAGGCTCCCAACTTAGGCATCATCCTTGATTCCTCACTCTTCTTCACTCCTCCCCTACCTTCCATGTTATCCCATCTGTTGCCACAGCCTCTTGATTTTACTATCATGGCATGGCTCCATTATGCTCCCTTCTCTCCTCTGACATTGCCTGGTGCAGGCCCTCATCATCTTACAACTGTACATCAATAGCTCACTAGTTGGTCTACCTGCCTCAAGTCTGTCCCTCCTCTAATCTATACCCTCCCCCCAGCTACCAAATTAATCTTCCTAAAGCACATATCTGACCATGTCTTTCCCAACTTCAGCAAATTCCATTAGTTCCAAGATCAAATATAAAATCCTTTCTTTGCCTTTCATAAAAAGGCTCCCCCCTACTTTCCCATTTTTCTTACATTTTTACTTCTCTACTTTGTGATATAGTGACACTGTCCTCCTTGCTGCCCTCCAGCAAGACACGCTCTCTCCCAGTTCGGAATGTTCCCTGGGTCCCCTATGCCTGGAATGCTTTCTCTCCTCCTTTCTGTTTCTGGCTTCCTTCAAGTCCCAGCTAAAATCTCGTCTGCATAAGAAGTCTTTTCTGATTGCTCTTAATTCCTAATCCCTTTCTTCTGTTGTTTATTCCCAATTTTTCCTGTATATAACTTGTTTGTACATAGTTATTTGCACATTGTCTCCCCCATTAGAACGTGAACTCTTTGAGAGAAAGAACTGTCTTCTGACCTTTTTTTGATGACTGAAATGACTAAACAACAACAAAAGTCTATGGAGTACTCCATCCAATGCACAGAAGGATCCCTTGAATTCTGAAGAAACTTTGAAGTAGCTATATTTATGATCTCAGGAGAGGAAAAAGAAAAGAAAAAGGATCTTTTATCCACTAATTTGTTCGGTTGTTTTTCAGTTGTGTCTGACTCTGCGACCTTATTAGGGTTTTCTGGGCAAAGATACTGCTTTGCCATTTCCTTCTCCAGCTCATTTTACAGATGAGAAGACTGAAACAAACAGGGTTAAGTGACTTGCCCAGGGTCACACATCTAGTGAATGCCTGAGACTGGATTTGAACTCCGGTCTTCCTGACTCCAGGCCCAGAGGTCTATTCACTGAATCACCTAGCTACCAAACAAACTTATGAAATGTAGCTAATGTAGATCTTAGGATAAATTATACCTAAATTATTTTTTATCAACAAAGGAAAGAAAGAACAAATCAATGAATTGGGGTGGAACTAAAATTTAAAAAATCCTGAAGAACAACAAATAAAAAAGTCACAAGTAAACAACAAAATAGAAATTCTGGAAAGTAATGAAGGAATTAATAAAATTGAATTTTAAAATTTCCACCAATTATATTAGCAAGAGTAGGAAATGTTTGTTTTTTTAAACTAATAATATAAAAGAACAGAAATATTGTACAATGAACAACTGTGAATGACAGCTATTCTCAAACGATACAATAATCTAAGACAATTCTGAAGAATTTATGATGAAAAATGCTATCCGTCTCTAGAGAAAGAATTGATGGAGTCTGAATATAGATTGAAACATATTTTCCTCCTCTTTATTTTTCTTGGGTCTTTTTTTTGTCTATGTTTTTTTTTTCACAACATAAGTACTATGGAAATATGTTTTACATGACTGTACATGTATAACCTATAGTGGGTTGCTTGCCCACTCTCAATGAGGGGAGAGAATTCGGAACTCAATTTAAAAAAATGTTAAAAATTGTTTTTACATGTAATTAAGAAAGGAAATGCTAAAAAAGAAAAAAATAAACAGTTGGCTAATCCAATTTAAAAAGAGAAAGAAAAACCGAATTATTCATATCAAAAAGGTCTAAGAATGTATAGCAACTGAAGGAGACATAAAGGAATTTTTCAGAAACTATTTTACATATAGTATCAAAAGTGATAACTTGAAGGAAATGTATGAATGCATACAAATGATATATTGCAAATAATAAAACAAGAAATAGACTAATTATATAACAAACTATCATAAAAAGAAATTGAACAAAACATAAGTGAACTCAAAAAAGAGTGGAGAACCTCCAGGACAAAATGGATTTATTATTAACAAGCTCTATGAAACATTCAAGGAACAATTAAGTCTAACATTACATAAATTATTTGCAGTAATAGGAAAAAATGGCACTCTGCCAATATCTTTCTCTGACAAAAATGCTTTCTTGATACCTAAACTAGGAAGAAATAAAAGAAAACATCAGAAAAACATCATTAATCAACTAATCAATGAGAAATAATCTGAATCTTTTTTTTTTAATTTTATTTTAGTTTGCATCATTGATTTCCACAAGATTTTGAGTTACATATTTTCTCCCCTTCTTTCCCCTACCCACCACCCCAAAACAGCCATCCCAATGTGTCCCCCCTCCCCCACTCTATTCTCTCCTATGT
>JAQQSV010001268.1:33426-66553 GCA_028646515.1 Pseudochirops corinnae
TCTTTTATTTCTTCCTAGTTTAGGTATCAAGAAAGCATTTTTGTCAGAGAAAGATATTGGCAGAGTGCCATTTTTTCCTATTACTGCAAATAATTTATGTAATGTTAGACTTAATTGTTCCTTGAATGTTTCATAGAGCTTGTTAATAATAAATCCATTTTGTCCTGGAGGTTCTCCACTCTTTTTTGAGTTCACTTATGTTTTGTTCAATTTCTTTTTATGATAGTTTGTTATATAATTAGTCTATTTCTTGTTTTATTATTTGCAATATATCATTTGTATGCATTCATACATTTCCTTCAAGTTATCACTTTTGATACTATATGTAAAATAGTTTCTGAAAAATTCCTTTATGTCTCCTTCAGTTGCTATACATTCTTAGACCTTTTTGATATGAATAATTCGGTTTTTCTTTCTCTTTTTAAATTGGATTAGCCAACTGTTTATTTTTTTCTTTTTTAGCATTTCCTTTCTTAATTACATGTAAAAACAATTTTTAACATTTTTTTAAATTGAGTTCCGAATTCTCTCCCCTCATTGAGAGTGGGCAAGCAACCCACTATAGGTTATACATGTACAGTCATGTAAAACATATTTCCATAGTACTTATGTTGTGAAAAAAAAAACATAGACAAAAAAAAGACCCAAGAAAAATAAAGAGGAGGAAAATATGTTTCAATCTATATTCAGACTCCATCAATTCTTTCTCTAGAGACGGATAGCATTTTTCATCATAAATTCTTCAGAATTGTCTTAGATTATTGTATCGTTTGAGAATAGCTGTCATTCACAGTTGTTCATTGTACAATATTTCTGTTCTTTTATATTATTAGTTTAAAAAAACAAACATTTCCTACTCTTGCTAATATAATTGGTGGAAATTTTAAAATTCAATTTTATTAATTCCTTCATTACTTTCCAGAATTTCTATTTTGTTGTTTACTTGTGACTTTTTTATTTGTTGTTCTTCAGGATTTTTTAAATTTTAGTTCCACCCCAATTCATTGATTTGTTCTTTCTTTCCTTTGTTGATAAAAAATAATTTAGGTATAATTTATCCTAAGATCTACATTAGCTACATTTCATAAGTTTGTTTGGTAGCTAGGTGATTCAGTGAATAGACCTCTGGGCCTGGAGTCAGGAAGACCGGAGTTCAAATCCAGTCTCAGGCATTCACTAGATGTGTGACCCTGGGCAAGTCACTTAACCCTGTTTGTTTCAGTCTTCTCATCTGTAAAATGAGCTGGAGAAGGAAATGGCAAAGCAGTATCTTTGCCCAGAAAACCCTAATAAGGTCGCAGAGTCAGACACAACTGAAAAACAACCGAACAAATTAGTGGATAAAAGATCCTTTTTCTTTTCTTTTTCCTCTCCTGAGATCATAAATATAGCTACTTCAAAGTTTCTTCAGAATTCAAGGGATCCTTCTGTGCATTGGATGGAGTACTCCATAGACTTTTGTTGTTGTTTAGTCATTTCAGTCATCAAAAAAAGGTCAGAAGACAGTTCTTTCTCTCAAAGAGTTCACGTTCTAATGGGGGAGACAATGTGCAAATAACTATGTACAAACAAGTTATATACAGGAAAAATTGGGAATAAACAACAGAAGAAAGGGATTAGGAATTAAGAGCAATCAGAAAAGACTTCTTATGCAGACGAGATTTTAGCTGGGACTTGAAGGAAGCCAGAAACAGAAAGGAGGAGAGAAAGCATTCCAGGCATAGGGGACCCAGGGAACATTCCGAACTGGGAGAGAGCGTGTCTTGCTGGAGGGCAGCAAGGAGGACAGTGTCACTATATCACAAAGTAGAGAAGTAAAAATGTAAGAAAAATGGGAAAGTAGGGGGGAGCCTTTTTATGAAAGGCAAAGAAAGGATTTTATATTTGATCTTGGAACTAATGGAATTTGCTGAAGTTGGGAAAGACATGGTCAGATATGTGCTTTAGGAAGATTAATTTGGTAGCTGGGGGGAGGGTATAGATTAGAGGAGGGACAGACTTGAGGCAGGTAGACCAACTAGTGAGCTATTGATGTACAGTTGTAAGATGATGAGGGCCTGCACCAGGCAATGTCAGAGGAGAGAAGGGAGCATAATGGAGCCATGCCATGATAGTAAAATCAAGAGGCTGTGGCAACAGATGGGATAACATGGAAGGTAGGGGAGGAGTGAAGAAGAGTGAGGAATCAAGGATGATGCCTAAGTTGGGAGCCTGGGTCAGAGACGATGGGATCATCCTGGACTGTAATAGCAAGTGCCTGAGACTGTTAAGAGGAAGAGTAGAGGGTTTAGAGAAAAAGTAATGATCAGTTTGGGACATTGAATTTAAGATGTCTATGGGATGTCTAGTTTAAGATGTTTAGTAGTTAGTTAGAGATATAAGATTGGAGGTTATGAGAGGAGAAAAAGTCTCCCACTTTGTTGTTCATGTGACAGAAAAGTTCTGATAGCTTTTTTTCTTTTTCCTTTTTTTTTCCTATTTATTTATTTATTTTTAGTTTATAACATTCATTTCCACAAGATTTTGAGTTACAAATTTTTCTTCCTGTCTTTCCCCTACCCATACCCCAAAATAGCAGGCTTACTGAATACCCCTTTCCCCAATCTGTTCTGTGATAGCTTTTGAAAGTCAAACTGAGGAATTTTTTTTTTTCTCATAGAGATAAAAGTGAATCATTGGAGATTCTTGAAAAGGAAAGCTACATGGTTAATTCTGTGTTTTAGGAATATAAATTTAGCAGCTATATGAAGGATGAATTGGAGAGATAAAAGCCTGAAAGCAGAGAGACTAATTAGGAGACCGCCAGCATAATATGAGAAGCACACTAGAATTATGGGATTGTAAGTGGAGGGAAAGGAATGGATTTGAGAGATGTTTCACAAAGAGAATCAATAAGACTTGACGATTCATTGAATTTGGGAGCTGAGGAAAAGGGAAAAGGCAAAGATGATTCCAATATTGTTGAACCTGGGCCAATGACTGGAAAGATCATGGTGCCCTTAATGGAAATAGCAATGATCTCATACAGCATGATCTCAAGGTCTATATGTCCTGTATGCATTTTAATCTGTGTCAGGGTCTAGAAAACTTTAACTTCTATAGTGTTTTCCATAATGTCTGATCTCTATAATTCTATACACCATTTTTGAATTATTACTTTTTATTGCAAATTTAAAACTCCAAAGAAAAAGAGCATTTCCAAAATACAAAGAACAGAGAAAGAAGATAATATATGAAATCCTGAATCTCTCTTAAAAACAGATTACTCTTTCTTTTAAGGATATAATAACTTCATAATATAATTTTCAAAACTCTTCTGCTGGTCTGTGTTCCTACAATCTGTATTTTTAATCTATTTCAATGACCTCTTGGCAAGGACAAGCCTAATTCAGGTCAGAATCCTGTTCATTCAAGTTTAGTGTTAGGATGAAATGCAATGCTTATAGATCATCCGGTAATTTAAAGGAGGTTTACTTAGTGTAATCCATGCTGCAGAGGAAGACCCTGGTAGCTAGTGATCTTAACACAACCTTCCTTTTTTCTTTTCTTTTTTTTTTGGTTAGCACACTATTGCTCTTATCCCTCCTACCTCCCCCACTGAAAAATGAAAAAAAAAAGAAAATCAAAATCCTGTGTCATACTGGAGCTTTTACAAAAGGAATATTTACTTCCAAAGGTTTGATCACAAACATAAAAACTTATTCCTCCCACACATGGGCATAATCCATTCACCCTTTCTACCACCTCAGTCTCTAGGGAAGGAAATGGAGTTAAATTCATAGCTTAGCTCAGGTCCTGTGGAGTACAGTCCCAGTTCCAAGTCTAAAACTCCCCTCAGGCTTAAGTCCCAGACACCCTGGCCTCTCAGGGTTTTCATGCCAAAAGGGTTACACAATCTTGTCTGCAATCCTAGTTCCAAGGTCACCATACCTTGATCATTGGGGAATCTCTTTTGGCACCTGAGAATGAGGACAAACACAGAGCAGAAATGAACATCACCAGACCCCTTTCTCAGAAATGGGGTAAAAGAGAAAGAAGCAGGGGGCAGACAAATCCTTTTGCTCTCGTTCAGTCCATAGTGTCCATGCTGATTAGTTGCCAAAAAAAAAAAAAAAATGGGAGCTGAAACTTGGATAAAAGAATGTAGCTGAAAAGATGGTGGAAAAAAGTGCAGGCCAAAAACAGAGTGAATACCTTTGTCTTGCCAGTTTTAAAGATTGGAAACTAATTAAAGGAGACTACCCCCATCCATGTGGTAGGCAATGCAGCAGGCTTCATGGCAAGCAAACTGGGTATTCTCAAAAGGTCTCTCAAGGCCATGATTCGGACATGTCCAGGGAAATCCTACCTGAATCTATAGCAAATGTGAAGCAAAACAAATTCTTATATTAACTATGTCCAAAAAAGTATGTTTTTTAAAATTATTATGTCTTTATTAGTAGTCCATGATTTTTTTTCTAGTAATTTTACAACTGCAGGTGCTATCCTTCTCCCACCTGAGAAATACAAATGACCCAAAATTGTTTTCAATAGAATATTTACATATGTAATGGGGGACTGGCTAATGAGTTCAGTCATTATGAACACACAGAGTACTCAGCTGCTACAATCTTGGCAGACTTTGGTGCCTATGCAGACACTCTGAAACTGGTTCTGGTCAGCTAAATAAGTCATGAGGAATCAAACTGTTGCCTGACATGTAGCCAGAACTGGAGAACATTAAAAAGGCACTAGTCTACCTGCACCTGTCTTCTTAATCTGGCTTCTTCCTGCTTAGCTGAGTTCCAATTAGAGAAAAGAAACAATTTTATAAAAGGAGAAAGGCCTTGGGCCCCTCTCTATCCAAAGCTAACTTATAGCCTGTAGATAAGTCTATACTTCCTGCTTTTAGGTAAAGCACATTGGAAATAGATCTGATTTCATGAGTTTCAAAAGTTTAGAAGAACTAGCTACCTGAAAGACTGAGAATCAAGTTCATGACAATTTTGCAACAGGCACATTCTGTGAATATTTGAAAGGGCTAGTTATGCTCATTGACCAATTCTCTGTTATGCATACATATACACATTTATATGTAGCTATATTAATAAATCATCTTTCATTCCCTTGTAAGGTTCTTTTTGTATGGGAATTTTATTCTCCTTCAGATATAAAATCTAACAGCATTTCACAAGTAGAATCCCAAAAGGATAAATAAAAAACATAAACATTTCTCATTCCTCACTTGAGAGAATAACCCAAGTTCATCTTCTTGGCACATGTCAGATAACTGATATTTATTCGATGAGTATTAATTATCTCTTACGTTTTACTTTCACACCCAAAATTAATTGAGTTCTCTCCTTCCTTGCCCAATAATAACTACAGAGAAAATATTCACCTGGGACTCAAATACCCCGTAAACACCTGCTGTCATAGATAAGATCCTCCATGGCCTTCTTGTTCACCAACCTTGAGCAACTTAGGGAAACTTTTGTATTATTATTCTATTCAACAGATGACTGTGCTCAAAAATCTCAACGTGTAGATCTGAAAACAGAGGTAACAACACCAATCACTAACTTCCAAAAATGAAGGATTGTCTCAAACACACCAGAGATGAGATCTTTACTATATAAAATGGAAAGCAAGCAAACTGTCTTTGAAGCTGTCATACTACTGCCTCAGGGGTGTATGGATATTCAAGGAGGACTAGTACCTCTGGCGTGAGGGCTTGCCTAGCTCTTTTAAAGACTATTCATTCACCTTTGGTGTCCATCTGGTCAATTCTCACCTGTGGCTCCAAGAAGCTGTAGCATGTGTGGCTACCACACTCTAGTAATCTATTTCAGCAGATGGGCTAAACCAGATTGAGGCTACTGAGGGTAACCAACAGTCCACAAACCAGTTGATGAGTTAGGAGACTTCCTCGGGTGGAATGGATAAATGAGAACAGTTTGTTCCAATGGCCGTGAAAGCAGCCAAAGCACTTAGAGCGTGGCCTGACATCAAAGACGCCAAGGACATCCACTGCATCCTGGGTTATTGCCAGTCATCCCGACTTTCATCTTGCCACTGGACTTCGGTGACTCTGCAAGAGAGAGTAAGTCTTAGGACTTTGTGCAGGTCTGCCTTGCTTAAATCCAATTCACGTAAGAGTCAAGATACCACCTTGTGATGTCATTGGTTCTCTTCAAAAACAAAGTACAAACAACAACTGCCACCTCAATTCATCTTTGACTACTACAACTTCCCACTCACATCTATAGCCCTCCTCATGATACTATTTACCTCTAAAGAGATATCTGATGAAAGATTGCTCTTCTTCCCTAAGGGTTAGGTAGAGTTTCACCTCCTTCTTGTTTCTAGAAAATAAGACATTTCCCAACTATTCTACTCCTTGATCCTCCAAGTCCTTTCTGAGAAGATTTTTCTGGCAGCAATGTGGGATTTTATCATTTCCAGATTACAAAAAACAATGGGGTACCATTGGGTCCATTTTGCTAAAACCCATGGAACTAGGATGCTGAGCTGCCTGCTCTTTCTGGGTGCTGCCTGCTAGTAATGCCCCCATGTGCCAAGGTCTAGAAATGCCACTTGGAGTCAAGACTCAAAAAATGTCCTCCTATGCCATTGTCTGAGCAACGCTCCTCTGCGCTGGGACTTAGAGATGACCCTGTGTAGAGGACTGAGTGTTAATCATCATATTCCAGGTTCTGAACGTTGACTATCTAGTCAGACCATGCACTGCCATGGGCACTGCCATGGCTCCCTCATGGTTGGTCCAAAGCATTGAAATATTTTCACTTTGTTTCTATGCCAGGGAAGATTTCTGTCTTCCCATGCTCTTCTATCTGCTACTCCCCTATGCCAAGGCCTATTCATTCTCTCCTGTACTGATCTGAGCATTGTCCCCCTGTAACAGAGCTCTGCTACCTGCTACCAATGTCGCTGTTTCCAGGTAGTCTACTACATTGATGGCTCAGAAAACTCCAAGGGGGCTGCTAATTCAGAGCTTGAGTTTCTTTTCCTGTCAGTGGTCATCTTCTCTAACATAGGAAACTGCTTCTGCTTCTGATCAGTTCCTATTGAGGGAATCAGTCACTCTGTATGATGGGAAAATTTAGGAGGCTGCCATGAACACTAGGAATGTCCAACTCAGGATTCCTTACCTGTGAGACATAAATAGCCCCAAAGCAAAAGAGGCAGTTAAAGATTGCTTTAGGTTAGGACAGCCAGCATCTGTTAACAGTCACTATTTCTAGTAGGTAAGGGTAGAGAAGAGTTGGGGCTTTCATTAGATCTGCTCCATAGAGGTCATTCACATGCTTGTCACTAGTTGTTCTAACAAAAAAAAAAGTTACATTTCTCAAGAGTGAGAGTGAAAGCTTTCTCTCCTTTTAAATTGGTGTCACCTCTTACCCTGTCCTCAGCAAATCATTTTCCACACTTGTTGACAACTAAACCTTCCTAAAAGTCTCTGGTATCTGGGAAAGGATCAATTATCACCCATCTGAATTTCTTCACCAGCCCCAATGGGAACCTCATGGAATTACTTCTCTGTGCCCATTTGGACCTACCTTAACACAAGGACTTCCCATCTCCTGAAAGAAAGAAGAAAAAAGGAAAAGGAGATAAAAGATCGATGCCAACTCCTCTACTTACCAAAGAGTAGCTTCCTATCCACCACTGTTTACAAAATAAGTTGAGGAACCACTAGGATCCCTACTGTTTCATCCTACAGAGGTAAGAGAGGCAGATAAAACATAAGCTAAGAGATTCTGCTCTTCTGAACAAGTGGTAGAGGAGCTCCTACTTTTATGTTTACAGTTGAAAGAAAAGATGACAAGATCAAGACAAACCCAGAAGATATATGTCTTGAAACCCTCTTATTACTTGCTTCTGTTGGGGTTCATGCTCTTTCTACAATTCTGACCTGTTCCCCAAAAGTATAACACTATCTTATTTCTTACATTACAAAGGTCTTTCTTATCTGAAAGTCAATGTAGTTGGTGTCCCTTTTCAAAAATCAGTCAGTTTTGAACTGAGGAGATCATAGGAGAAAATTAAACTCTCATTTCAATCTGACTTATTAAGGATCAAAGTTTTGAATCAAGAGGATCATTCCCCATCGATAAACAAAATACTTCTTCCTCAGATACTCATTCTAGTCTGTAATTATGACTACAACTTTAAATCAAGGAAATTCTGCAGCATTCATTATAGAAAACTGCCTCCTCAATCTATGATCCATTGTAGAACATTCTTTCCACAGACCTATTGTACTGGTAAGAACAGAGTGAGGTATTTTCCACTTCTCCCCTCACACTTCAATTCCCCAAATTGGTCACCAGAAGCAAATAGATAATATAAGAACATGCTTTTTTGGAGGGAGGAGGACCCCACTGAACATTGACTTTCCAATATTCTGAATCTCCATGCAATTAGTACAATTGCTTTCTATGTAGTGCTAGTTTAAATGACCCAAAAGGATTCCCTATCCAAAAATATCTTCCTGCCATAAAATCTCAAAACACCATTAAAAGTTATTTCTTTGGTTTAAATGTTTTTCTAATCCCGGATTATGTTTTACCTCACATTCAACTGGCTTTACCATGGTCACCTTTGTGACCTTTGGCAGATTACTTAACATTTCCATGCCTGCTTCCTCATCTTTAAAATGAGAAAACTGAACTAGATGACCTAAAAGGCTCTTCCATCTTTAAATTTATGGTCTTGAGAGGTACAGCCACATAAAGAATTGTTTCATCTCCATATTGGAGCAGAAAGGGAATAAATTTCCCCGAATCACTATGTTAAACAGGCTAAGAGTTTTCCTCTGCTCTCCAAGTTTCAGTTTGACTTGAACATAAAACCTGAATGGAATATAGAAGCTTCACCAAATTGTATTTCTGCACAGAAGGAAATCATCTTAAAGGTGAGAGCTTATGTCAAGGCCCATGATGTATTCGGATGGTTTTAAATGATACATTATCAATGGATCTCTATTTATTTTTTCTCAAACATTTCCCCCTTTCCTAACCCCCAAATTATTGCCTTTGATCTTTGAAATCGATTCCAAAGGTACTGAATCACCTCTGAAAGGCATTTATCATCCTGTCTTCAAACTAGGTCTGGCAGGCATCTTACACTTATTATCTTACTTTTCTGCTTATATATTTTCTGCCAAGATCTATGTTTTTGTTGTTGTTACCTTTTTTTCGCTTGTTTTGGGGTTTTTTGTATGTGTACTGATTTGAAATGTCTGTTTAATGATTCATCTCTGCGCTCTGAATCCCATATTGGCTGTCACTATGATCAACTTTCTCTTCTAAAGCTGGGAGTTCTTCCAGTTTTCTCCCAGGCCATTCTGTTACTTTGCCATTACTTACTCATTGATCATTTGTAACTGTTTTGCTGCTTGATCCAATCCAAAATTCAACCTGAGAATACCAAAAATTTTGAGAAAAATGCATAGGCACTTTAGAACAATATTCTTTCCTCCTCTTGCCCATTTATTTAGCCCACATTCCTAAATGACCAGGCATAAGAGATAACCAGATAAAATGCCAGGAGCTGAAAATTGGAGGCAGTGTCACTGGATCAAAGAGTATGTGGTAGAGTGTAAGGTATAAGAAGACTGGGAGTGTATGAGGGGGCTAGCTGATGAAAGGCTTTGAGTGCCAGAAGATTTTGCATTTGATCCTGGAACTGACAGGGATTACTTTGAGTTTATCGTGTAGGTGGGTAACATGATCCAACCTGCTCTTTAGGAAAATCTGCTATTTTAGTGACTGAATTGAGAGTGGATTGGACTGAAGAGAGACTTGAGGCAGGCAGATCCACCATCAGGCTGTTGTGATGAGGACCTGCACCAGAGTGGTGGTAGTATCAGAGGAGAGAAGGGAGCACACATGAAAGATGTCACAAAAATGAATTCAGGCCTTGGCAACAAATTAGACATGTTGGATTGGATGAGGGAGGGGGACAAGAGAGATAATGAGGCAGTGAAGTGTAAGGCAAGAAGATCACTAAGAACTTCCGGGCTGTAGCACAGTAAAGGACACTTCTGGCACAATCAGCAATTCATCGCACATCAGGATCATCTGTGGCAAAGTGGCTACAAGGACATAATTGATATTAATCCTCAAACCAGCGCCCATTCAGTATTTGGGTAGTGATCCTATGCACTATTTGCTCTCTTTTTTGCTATTGTTTTTCTTCTTTCTCATGGTTGGGATCTCCCTTTGGTTCTAATTCTCCTTTGCAACATGACTAAGGTGAAAATGTGTTTAATATGAATGTATATGCTTAGCCTATATCATATCCCACTGTCTTTGGAAGGGGCAAAGGGGAGGAAATTTAGAACTCAAAATTTTTTAAAAGTGTCACTTCTGGATAAATAGATCCCCTCCAAATTGGCAGATATCTGAAGATCAGGTAATCAGTTTTGCGTCCATATGGAGATAAAGGAGACACAATCTCTAGAAGCTAAGTGCATCTGTATTTTCACTACAATCCTTCTTGCATTAGGGGGGAAAAATCTCCCTTTATTAACTGCTTATTGACTTTCTTGTACTTCCCAACACTGAGCATGTACTGAGTTCTTGTGACCCTAATATTTCTTATAACTAGTAACTGTGATAAAATGAGATGACCTTCTTGGTTCACCTCTTGGTTCATTTGGGGCAAATTTCTGTCTGCCAGAAAATTGTTTTTTGAAATATTTCATTGATATTTTCTGTTTCTTACATCACCATAGTATCCCATGTATGCCTCCACATCCCAGAGCCTCCAGATCCCAGAGCCATCCCATACAATGAATAGTGTTTTTGGTGGAGAGGAGAAATATTAAGCACAACTGAGTGACATATTGGAAAAAGTCAGAAAATGTGTTCAATGTATAGCACCCTATGGATCCTTCATCTCCATGAAGAGTTAGGTAGGAAGTATCATCTCATATCTCTTCATTTGAATCCCAGTTAATCTTTATAATTTTGTTATAGTTACTTTTGATTTATGTGTGTGTGTTTGTGTGTCATTGTTCTTTCCATTTCATTGTTGTCCTTGATGTGTTTGGTGTTGTCCTGGTTCTGCTTACTTATCTTTCCATGCTTCTCTGTATTCATCATACATTTCATTTCTTATAACACAATAGAGTTACATTATATTCATATACCACAATTTGTACCATTCCCCAACCAATGGACATCTACTTTCTTTCTAATTCTTAGTTATCACAAAAATTGCTGCTAAAAATATTTTGGAATAAATGAGGATTTATTTTTTATCAATGCCTTCCTTTTTATCAATGCCTTCCTTTTTATCAATGCCTTCCTTTTTATCAATGCCTTCCTTCACCCTCAGTCCCTCTTGGGGGTCTTTGTAACCATTTCATTAACCATAATGTAAGGGGAGAGGCATTAGGACCTTTTCCTCACTGAGGCTATGCGGTCTCAGTGAAAAAGCTTTGGTCCTCAGTCTTCTCATTTGTTCTTTTTTATTACAGGTGAGGCAAGTGAAGTTTCCAACTCTGAAAGTTTTAATGGGCTAGAAGAGCAAGCCACAGGAATCTAGGAGCTGGAGTTTTTCAACTAGCACAGGAGTGACTTTAGTGACCCCAGACCAGTGGTAACAGAAGTGAAGATTCATACAGTAGTCACATCCCATCTACATTTGAAATTGGTGGGAACAGTGCTGTACAGTAACTGAACTAAATCTTGAGATCACTCCTCCAGTGACCCAGAAGTGGTATAGGGCAACGTATGCCTCCTAAGATATTGGGAGAAGAGATGTTTATACATTTTTTCTTGCTATACCTATTTTTTTTAAAAAGGAAATATTCCTATGCAAAAGGTAATTGATGGTAATGGTTAAATGGAACTATGGTGCTAATCACTTATTGACTAATAATGTAGGGAACTGGTGGGGAGAGAGAAATAGCAAACCTCCTAGAATCTTGAGAGCATATATTAGCAGCCTGACTCTGGGAGCGTGCCAGAGCAAACAACCTATGTAGTGGAATGTGTGTGTATGTGTGTGTGTGTGTGTGTGTGTGTGTGTGTATGAAATCTCAGAAAGATGGAATACACTAGTAATTGAGGGGATTACAAGTAAGATTTTGCAGAAGGTAGTATTTGAATTGAGTCTTAAAGGAAACCAGGAGGCAGAGGTGAGGAGGTAAAAGATTCTGGGCATATGTAGCATTGTATTGGAAGGAAACAAGGTAAAATAGCACCTCAGGGCAAACTTAGAGCAGTAAAAATAAACAAGAGTTGGGCAGAACAGTGTTCCTCCTGGGACAACTGGGAGAAGATCTGAAGATAAATCTCAGGACTGAGGTTAGGCCCCTGTGAAGTATAAACATCTTCAGGCTAGTTCTGCTGAAACAGCAAGCAGGGAAGCCTGAGGCTGCCTGGGTTTGGAGGTAGCCTAAGCCACAGTCATAATCACAGGAATTTTCACCTTCCAGACTGTGTAGGGAGTCAAGTCTGAGAGGGAGAAGACTGAGAGAGCCTCTGCTAAGGGACACTAGGCCCAACTGTGTTGCTGAGATGCAGTCCTGGACAAGACGGACTTGTCCAGCGCATGTCCAATGAGTGCAGAAGCAGTGGGGCAGGAACACTGCTGGCTGTGAGCATTTACAGGAGAGTGGAGTTCTTGGTTTAGGTTCTAGGCCAGAGAGGAGAACTGAAGGAGGATCTTCTAGCCTACATCCCAGGATTAGAGGTGATTACAAAAAATAAATTGCTAAAAAATTTTTAAAATGAGCAGAAAAAGAAATACAAGCTTAAGGTGATTAGGAGGGGGCAAAGAAAGGAAGGAGTTGGGGTGGAGTCAAGATGGTGGTGTAGAAGCAGGAAAACTCTGTGGCTCCCCCCATAACCACCTCAAATACCTTTAAAATATGACTCTAAACAAATTTTAGAGCTATAGAACCTACAAAGTGACAGAGAGAAAAAAATCTCCTGCTGAAGGCAGGTTGGCAGGTGGACAGGAAGGGTTCATCACAGCATGCTGGGAGGCAAGCCCAGCCTTGTGTGAGCCCATGGTTTTAGTCCTAGAGGGGCCTGGACCAGCCATGGCTGGAGCATTCAGGAGAGTGGATCACCAGCAACTATGGCAGTTTCCAGAATTATCAACCCATAAATACCAAAGACAAAGTAAAAGGTCAGTGGAACTGGAGGGGGACAGAGGTGCAGTCCAGCCTCAGCCCTGGGAGAGAGAAGAGGTAGAGATGCAGTGGCTCTGCAGCCACCTTCACATGTGTTAAGTATCTGAGGCCGGGTTTGAACTCAGGCTCTCCTGACTCCAGGGCCGGTGCTCTATTCACTGCACCACCCTTGTCCTTTATTCTCAAAGAGGACCATGGCATCAGGGAGATGATGATATGACTTGCAATTGACTTTGATTTGAATGATGTAGGGTTGAGTAAAGTCACCACCCTCACTTTCTCCTCCAGAGCCATCTGTGTCCAGTGGCCAAATATTCTGTAAGAAATGACAAGTTTTACAAAATCATGGAAAGACTAGCATGAAATAATGAAGAATGAAAGGAATGGAACCAAGAGAAAGATATATACAGTAACAGCAATGTTGTTCCAAGAGTAACTGAATAACTAAGCTATTCTGAGTTATATGAATATTCAAATCAAGTACAAAGGCCCAATGAAGGAAGATGCTATCTACCACCAGAGAAAGAACTGTTATATGGAAGTATATGTTATATGATTTCTCTCTCACTTTTCTCTCTCTGTCTCTCTGTCTCTCTCTCACATACACACACACAGAGGCATTTGTGCATATGTGTGTGTGCGTCTATCTCTGTCAAATGTTGGCCTTCTCTAGAGTTAGGTTGGGAGGGAAAGAGGGAAATAGCTTAGAACTCAAAATGTAACAAGAAATAAGATAAATATTTAGAAAAAGAAAAAAGAATAATAGGGAAGTATGGAAAAGAAGAGGAGTTTTTTCCAGGAAAGATAGCAAATAATCTTTTGAACATCATTTTGAGTTTAAGATGCCCACAGGAATCTTAAAGTTAGAGATAGTGTAGGCAATGTTAGGCAGCTGATGTTGTGTGCCTGTACCACAAACTCTGCTTTGATATAAAAATGTGGATACAATTGTCAGCTGAACCTATGATGAACTGATGAGATTACCAAATATGACAGTACAGAATGTAAAGAGAAGAGAACCAGAGACTTGACCTGGATGAAGAACCAGTAAAAGAGACAAGTATCAATCAGAAAGGTACAAAGAAAATGAGGAAAGAGCAATGTCACAAACCAGAGAACTTCCAGAGGAGAGGGCAATCAATAGTGTAAAATGATAGAGAATGGTCAAGAAGGATGAAGACTGAAAAAGGCCATTTGATTGGGCAATTAAGAGATCATTGGTAACTACAACAACCAAAAAAAAAAAAAAGAAGCTGATTACAGGTGAAACATTTTTTTAAAACTATGCCAGGGTGCAAAAGAGGCCCTCTTCAAGTTGTATTGCAGTTGGAGGATCACCCATTACACACATACCAGCATGGTTCATAATTTTCTTCATTTATTCACCTAGTCTACAAGTGACTGCCCCATAGTACTAGATTAAATGTTTTCAGTTTTCAAAATGAAGAAATGACAAATATCATCCTTCTAAAGTAATACAGCAGTGTTCATTTTTCTATGAGGAGAAAACAACAAACTTCCCACCCTCACTTATGTCTCCTGCTCCCTCAACCTCTTTCTCCAATCACAAATTTGAGAAATTTGAGAACAAGCCCAACCCAAGAAGCTCTGCCTTCATTGAGCTCTTTAGTTTGGGAAAGTCAGCACTTCTAGGGCAAAGGCACTAGCCAACTTTCAAGACAGTTACTACAAACAGCATTTGAAAAATACCCAGAAATGAACCACAGGAAACCGAAAAACTCCATAATAGGGTAGAGTGGATTGAGGTGGTGGGGTGGTGGAGGAGAGACTTCTTTAAGTGAAAGACTGTTGTTTGTCCTTCATTCTCAAAGGAAAAGGCCATGAAGGATGAGAAAGTTCAAAGAGTAGTGCATTTTTAAAAAGCACTTTTTTTACACCGTGGAGTCGAATCAAAAGCAATTCCCTTACAAACGTTCGTTGGCAATTGAAACTTTTCTTTCAAATCATTAGAGATTCCTTTCTAGTCTAGCTTCCCCAGTCCCCAGTGTGTCTCTACTCTGTCCTAGGAGTTTTCCCAGAATGGGCAGCGCCAGAGAACGTAGTCTGGCTCTAAGACAGAGCTCCATGCAGGCTCAGGACCAGAAACTTTACTTGGGGTTAGAACATACTGTTCTGTCTCTGTTCTCTAAGGGGCGAAAAGCCTCAAAATCAGCGTTTGAAAAACTCACTGTGTAGAGTGCAGTACTTTCTCATTTTCTTTCCCCTCGTCCTACTCCCAGCTCTTCCTTCTCCCCCCTTTCTCTTGTACAGACTTTTGGAACTACATTTTATTGTTGGCTGGATCTACAGTTTCGTAGAGTGACAATTTTATAGATGGATTGTACACACTTTCCAGTCCACAAGGGAACAAAAAAATTTAACATAGAAAATGAGAAACACCCTCCAAGCCCCTAGAGTTATTTCCACATTGCCTGAGAATCCTGAAGCTTTGCTCCTCCCTTCTAAAAAAAAAAAAAAAAGTCAACCCAAATAAATAATGATGATCCGTTTCCCCAACCGCCTTTTCCCATGGTCCTTAGTCCCCTCTCCCTCTCTCTCCATTCTCTCTGCTTACTTTAGTTCCGTGGGAGGCTGTGACAGGCGAGCAGGAGGTGGTGGCAGTCTTAGACCAAGTTCAGCGGCAGCTGCCTGGAGGCAGCAAAGAGGAGAGCAAAAGAAGGTGTGGAACAGACTGAATTTGCTTGCCTACCTGCTCTTCACCATGTTTCCTAGCGCTTTATCTGCCCGCGCTGGCGTGTACTGGGATATCCTGGGCTCCTCTGCACTACTAGACACCACTCCAGGCTTTGGGAACCTGGGAAAGAGTTTCCTAATTGAGAACTTGCTGCGAGCCAGCGATGACTCGCCACAGTGTCTTCCAGCTCCTTCTCCCTTAGCTCGGTCAGTAGCAGCAGCTACGGACACCACGGTGGAAATCATGGAGCATTCCCTCTCATCCAGCCCGGTATCCCTCAAGTTGTGCGCGGGGGCAGAACAAATCGGGAGTCCTTATCAGACTCATTGGGCTTTTCAAGTGCTTAATCATTCGATTGACTGCAGTCAGCTGCCAGACCAGGCTCTGGGAGACAAAGGTGGCGCTTTCCAACTTACTGTCCCAGGTGAGCCTCCTCCTTCCCTGCAGTGTAGAGGCTTCAGAAACTGCAGCTCCTGGGGCATAGTCTCGATCGCTACTGCTCCTAGTTTGTATTGATTGGATAGGACGTCATTTTTAGCGTAGTTGCCACCTTAGGGGTAATGGAGGAAGGAACAAAACGTTTTTCTTTTCCCCATCTTTTCCTTTCTTTTTATAAATTAACTAGGGATCAGGCACACTTTACTTCTGGCCTTTTGGGTTTATTCTGGCGGCTCTGTGCTAGTAGAAGGGGCTGGGACATAGCGAGAAGTAGTCTTGGTGGTCCAGTTAGCAGACACAGCTTAGTGTCTTCTCTCTGTGTGTCTGTGTTGTGTGTGTGTGTGTGTGTGTGTGTGTGTGTGTGTCTGCAAGCAAGCGCGCCCTGGATAAGAGTTCTCTTTCTCGAGACTCTAGTCATTGGGGCACAGCATTTTTTTATATCTCTTTTAGACTTTGAGGTAGTAGCAACTCTGACTCTATCTCTCTCTCTTCTCTCTCTGTCTCTGTCTCTGTCTCTCTCTGTCTCTTTCTGTCTGTCTGTCTCTGTCTGTCTGTCTGTCTGTCTTCTGTCTCTGTTTCACCCCCCATACACACACACATCCTTTCCTTTTTAAGTCTAACTGCGCCTAGTTGGTGGGGAGAAACATTTTAAGTTCCAATCCGAGTAGGAACTTCCCAGAGAATTGAAAAAATACCTTCAGAGTTATCTCTGTGACGGATATTTCCAACCTTATTATCTATTAACCAATCCAAAAGAAAAGAGGACTATAGACGCCCCCCCCCCTCCCCGCCCCGCCCAAGTTTGTGATGGCGTTAGAGAAGTCTAGATCCCGGTGATAAAAAGTGATTTTGGAAATGGGAAGATAACTTTATAACTATAATAGACCATATGCACATTGAACTACCTAGATTTTTATAAATGGAAACAGTATGCACTAATCAATCCTCTTGCTGTTTCTTTTCTGACCTTATTTAATAAACTCTTCTCCGGATCCTATTGTGGCTACGAGCTCCTAGAACAAATCTTATGATAACGACTTCATGTAATTTTGGCGAAAACTTAAATCTTGCTTTCAGTTTAAAGTGGTTATTTATGGAAAGTGGACAAGTATCAAGATCCAAAGTCAGTATCTTCTTTACGCCAACGCCAACAATGAAATTCAAATTAATCAATTTTGTTCTTTGGAAAGGAAGGGAATGACGTTTCAGGTGGCAGTGTCGTTTTTGCTGGTTTTAAATGTCTTTAGTCAGCTTCAATATCAATACAGGGTATTTGTTACAAGGATTTTTTCCCTCTCTTTTCTAAAGGAAGAGAAAAATACTTGTGAACTGAAAACAAAATTTTATATAAAAAGGAAATATTAGGAATATCAGAAATGTGTAAAATAGCCAGTGGAAGAGTCATCTTCCACTTGAACCTTGCATATGAAAACAGCAGATAATTAACATTCACAGTCTCTTTGGGATGATTTGACCTGTGAACATTCTTGACTACTATTTCAAGTATTTGTAAATTAATCCTGCCCTGGTGTGTTTATACCAAGGCCACCCAAAATCTCTCTTCAAGGAGATCGTTTTTTAAAATGTGTTCAATTTAATGAATACTATAAATATGTACATATTTAAATGAACTAAAATCGTTTCCAGTATGCACATCAAAACATTAAGTTGGGTAGGACGTTTCCTGGAACTATTTAGATGGTAACATAAAAGCAACAAATCTTTTTTTTAATTAAAATTTTAAAATGTTAGTTTTATTTCTGTTTGAAAATATTTCCTAAATTATTACCTAAATAATATGTTATTAGAAACATCTTGATGATGTTAGAATTTTCAAACTGCTAATTTTTATCTTAAATGACAACTTTTTGTTAATCAATAAATCAAATCATTTCAGTTGATTTTAAAACCTGAAAAGGAACAAAAAAACTAAAAGTGAATGAAAGCTATGTTGGTTATACATTTATACTGTTTTAAATCACAGGGGAACAGGTTGACTTCTAAAATTTCCAGAGAGGAAGATGATTTGCTGAAAATCTTGCTAACTTTATTAGAGAATAAATAGTTTTTTCCTACTTCTTAATTTTATTTTCTTTAATTTAATTTCTTTAATTTTTGTTAGAAAAATAATAGGATTTATGTAGTATTTTGCATTTTACTGATTTTGGCTTGTTATATAAACCTATAATTTTTCACTTTAGCTAAGAAGCAGGCCAAATAATTTTAATTAATACATAGAAATTAGAAAGGGACATATAGTGATACTGCATATATATTGTAGAAGGAAGTGATAGGTTATGCTTCAGCTATCTGAATTTTGATTGAAAAAGTTTATTATTCTTTTAAAGACTTACTAAATTAAGTGGGAGCACCAAATCTTTTGATTTAAATATTTGAGTATATTGCTTAATTTTTAATTTTTCTTAAATTTAAAAAATAAATGTTGAATGTACCATTCCAAAGCTTTAAAGGATGACCATATCCTAGAAATTTTTATCAAAATCAATCTATTGAATCAGGGACACAGAACACACTTCAGAACAAAAGATGTTTCTAGTCATTGATTCTATAACATTATCTGAACAATTAAAATTATTTTCATTCTGAGGATTAGTAAGAGCTTTACATCATTCATAATATTGGGAAGATTGAAAAATTCTGCAGTCTACTAACGAGATGGTTGAATTAAGTTAGGTTCATATTTTACATGAGATTACCTAGAGACTGATTAAAATGAATTTTATAAATTTATTATAATAAAGCAAGTGAATAAAGAAAGGGTTGTGAAAGTACATGAATGTACTCATGGATTTTATAAGAAAACAATGTTTTCTTTATTTCTATCATAAGAATTCTCAGTGGTGATGCCCATTTAAAATATCACAGGATAACAAATCAAATCATGTACATATTCTATACTGTCCTCTTCTCTCCAATCCCTTGCACCTTATTCTATGGAATTTCTTGCCTTGACATACCTCAGCCATGTATTATTCCCACCACCCACTGTCTTCACTCCTTCTCATGTGATATCATTGGTCCTTTTCTAAAACAAAGGATGAACTGTGCTACTGGAGAAAATCATGAAATTGTGTTAATTCCTCTACAAATTTATTACATAATTTAAACTGGTTTCCTTACTAGAGCAAGGCAATCTGTTTCACCTCCCCAATTGATTGACCATCCTATAGCTGCTTTTCTAAATCTTTTTCTCCTTTCTGAAACCTCCTGCAGCACCCTGACCTTCTCGGCTAGTCAAGGGAAGAGAGAGGGGAATAAGCATTTGTACTCTGTGTCAGCAACTGTGATAACACTTTACAAGTATTATCTCATTTGATCCTTACAACAGCCCTGAGCGATGTACATTATTACAATCGCCATTTTACAGTTGATGCAATCAACACAAACATAGGTTAAATCATTTTCCCAGGGTCACACAGTTGGTAAGTATCTCATGCCAGATTTGAACTGTCTTCCTTACTCCAGGCTCACTGTTCTATACACTGTGCCACTGCCTCTGAGAACCTTACATCATTTTTCAATTTAAAAAAAGCAAGGTATTTGCTGAAAATTCTCTCTCATCTCCTTCTCCTTATCTCACATTGTTCAGATGCTTTCCATCATCATTTTCACCCTTGTCTCACATAAAGAGGTGCTTCTTTCTCCTTGACAAGGAGCCCTTCTACATGCACAAGTGATTCCATTCCAGTCTGTCTTTTCCAGAGGAGGACCTTCTCTATCATCTCTCTCATCCTTTCTCCTTAATATCTCCCTGTCTACTGGCTGCTTTCATACTACTTGCAAACACACACATGTCTCTTCCATCCTCCCTAAATCCTTACTTTAGCTATCCATCCCAGATAGCTATCAGACTATATCATTCTTTCATAGCTAAACTCCTTGAGAGGGCAATTTACAATGAGTGCCTCAAATTCTTTTCCTGTCTTTCTCTTCTTAACTCTGCATTTCTTAACTCTGATTTCAACATTCAACTGAAACTGCTCTCTCCAAATTTACCAATTATTTTTCAGTTGCCAAGTCCAGTAATCCTCATTCTTTTTAGCCTCTCTGCAAAGGTTGACCCTATTAAACACTCTCTTCTCTTTGATATTTTCTCCTCTCTTCTTGCTGCTGCTCTCTTAGGTCCCCAAGGTGCTCCATATATCTAAGCATTACTTCTTGGTCACTTTGCTAGGTCTTCAGTCATGACCAATAACAATACTTTTGCAGGTTCTCTCCTGAGCCCTTTTCTCTTCTCCTTCTATTATTATTCACTTGGTGATTTCATTAGCTCACATAGATTTAATTATCATCTCTATGCAGATAATACTGGGATCTTTTTATCCAACTGTCTCCTCTTTGCTGATATTCAGCTTCATATCTCCAACTGTGTATTGGATCTATTGAACTGGGATTTCCCTAGTTAAACTCAATAGGTCCAAACCCCAACTTCTTATCTTTCCCCAAAACTCTTCCTTCTTCCTAACTTTCCAATTGAAAGTTTAAGGTACCACCATGCTCCTAGTCACCACGACTCCAAACCTTGGTGTCAACCTTAAATCCTAACTCTCACCTTCTCCCTCCCATATCAAATGTGTTGTAAAGATCTTTTGATTTTGCCTTTATTACATCTCTCTCTCACCTTCTCTCCAATGATGCTGCCACCATCTTGTTATAGGCCCTTATTGCCTCACTCCTAGACAATTTTAATAGCCTTCTTATTGGTTATTCTGCCTCAAGTCACTCTCCACTGTTTTCATTCAACTGCAAATAAATCTTCCTGAAACACATATCTAACTGTGTCTCACTCACCTTCAGGAAATTCCTCTAGCTCTCTTGTTACCTCCAAGATCCAATAAAAATTTTTATTTGGCTTTGAAAGTGAGGAGACTGGGTTGGATGACCTGTAGGTTCCTGCCAGCTAAATCTGTGATTCTCCGATCTGGTTAGTAAATGGTGCAGTTATCACTTGAACTCAATACATATGTATTGTTATACATTATATTATCAATATAATGTTATATTTGCCATTGGTTTTTAGACCTACATTTACGTCTCACCAGTTTTGTGACTTGGGAAAGTCACTTTTCTGAGACTCAGTTTCCATAATTATAAAATGAAGTGATTGGGGCTGCTAGGTTGCGCAGTGAATAGAGCACTGGCCCTGGAGTTATGAGGACCTGAGTTCAAATCTGGCCTCAGACACTGGACAAACTTACTAGCCATGTGACTTTGGGCAAGTCACCTAACCCCAATTGCCCTCTAAAAAGCAAAATAAATAAATAAATAAAATAAAGTGATTGTCAGTCAACAAGCATTCAAGTACTTATCTACGTATAAGGTAATGCACTAAGCATTGGGGTTACAAAGAATGGAAAAATTGAGGTCTTTACTCTTAGGAAGCTTATTATTTTATGGGGGAGCATGACATGCAAATAACTATATACATAAAAGGTAACATAGAATGTAAAAAGAAATTAATTTTCAAGAGAAGACACTAGAAGTAGGAGGGACTTGTAAAGCCTTCTTGAGGAAGTTGGGATTCGAGTTGAGTTTTGAAGGCCAGGGAAGCTAGGAAGCAGAGATATGGAAGGAGAGCACTTCAAAACTAGGCAACAGCCAGTAAAAATACAGAGTGGGGAAATGGAATGTCATATGCAAGGAATAGCACCAGATGTGATATTCCAGTTCAATTTAACATAAATTAAATAAATTTTAAAATTTTGACTAAAATTTTCATATGTATACACACACACACATATTGTTGTTCAGTCATTTCAGTTGTGTTTGACTCTTTACAATCCCATTTACGATTTTCTTGGCGGAGATACTAGAATGGTTTCCCATTTCGTTCTCTGCCTCGTTTTGCAGATAAGATGAACAGGGTTAGGTGACTTGCCCAGGTCACACAGCCAGGAAATATCTGAGGTTGGATTTGTACTCATAAAGATGATTCTTCCTAACTCCAGGCTCAGCACTCTATTCACACCTAGCTGCTCACATACACATGTGTGTATATGTATATATATATATATATATATATATATATATATATGTGCATGAGTGTTTTGGTGACCTGATTCTGCATGTATTTCTTCTCTCCAAAAAGAAGAAGAAGAAGAAGAAGAAGAAGAAGAAGAAGAAGAAGAAGAAGAAGAAGAAGAAGAAGAAGAAGAAGAAGAAGATAGAAGTTACCTAAGCATCAAGGAATTGGAAGCTTTTATATACTAAAATCTATCTTGAGAAGTTCTATGAAGAATGATAAAAAAGAAAAAGTACCATGCTCCCTTATGTAGTTTATTGATGGACAAAATCCCAAATGTGACTTTAAAAAAATCAGAGTTCTTGTTTTGTTTGTGGGTTGATGACCCTTGTCATGTCTCTGTGAAGCCTACAGATTCCTGAGTAATGCTACCCACCTGAAGCCATTGCTTTAGCTACTCTTATATGCTGTAAAAATATGGAGACATATATCTTTTTGCTTTCTTATCTATTCGAACAAACAAACAAAAGTGGACACCACATTTTGGGAAGAAAAAGTCTGGATTTTAGAATATATAGCTGGGAATACAGTGTAAGAAGCCACAAAAGGTAGGAAGGGACAAGGTTGTGAAGGTTTTAAATGCCTAACAGAGAATTTAATATAATCCTAACAATAATAGGGAGTCACTAGAATTTATTATGTCGGAGTTGGGCGTGGTGTTGGTGGTGGTTCTATGGTCAAACCTACACTTAGGAAAATTGCTTTGGCAGCTGAGTGGAAGTTGAATTGGAGTGAGGAGAGATTTCCTTCCTGTCTTAAAAAAGGAAAAATTTGGGAGGAGAAAAAAAGGATTCTAGCAGAAATATCAAAAAATTTTTACTAACCAAAAGTGACTCCTAGACCTCATGAAGAGGTATTCTAGACTACAGAAATTGTCATCAATTTGTCTGAGAAATGCCTCTTCATCAAAGAGACTGGCTTGAGATTGGTAATTATTAGTACTTATAGCTTACATTTCCTTTGCTTTAATGTAAAAGCAGTTGCAATTCAAATTTAAGTGGAACAGTAGTCATGTATAGCTTTATATTAGGATTACTCTGAGGTTCTTTGGGATGAAATATGCCCTATACTTGTATTAAAGTCAAGTATGAAATTTCCACCCAAAAAGTCTTCCTCTGTTGCAAAAGGACAAGGTAATTCTCCTTTTTCTCCATCACACTTTACTTTTCCAGCTGTAGCATCCCATTGATGACATATATAATTTTAGTTCCCTTTAATGTGTATTTCAAGATGACTTAAAAATTCCTAGGACTCTTTTTATCCACATTTTTGGGGGACTTAATAGGGGTATTAGGTAAACCTTTCTTTAATTGCAATGATTTTTTGCTTTCATAGTGTTAATGTAGACCTTTAATGTCAAATAAACCCAGTTTAGTTTGTTATTCCTATGCAAACTGAAACTGCCAATGTCTTAGGAATAACAGAAAGGAAAAAAAAAATCCTAATTTTTGCGTTAGAATACTTGTTGGATGTTTGTGCAACTCTATACTAATTTTATTGTTTCTCACAAAAATTTTTTAAAGACATTCAGTTTTAGCATAGAGATATGATTATTAACCTGTTTCCATTTCATTCAAAATTATTTAGTTCTATTTTTAGTAATGTTTCCATTTTTAGTGAAATCTTTAAATTCTTATGGCATCCAGTTTAGATATATGACATGGAAATAAAGTTGGTTTTACTTTTAAGAATATTGTCTATTTTGACAGCTAGTTACTACTTGCAGTAATTCACAGATAACTTTTGGAGATGTTATATGATTGATCAATTCAAGTATTTATTTTCTCTCTGACATTAAAGATGAAAAACTTTCAAAGGTTTTAGTCCATTTCCATATAATATCACAAGACTCAGATGAAAATTTTTTTTAAACAGTTAATCTTTTGGCAATTGCCTGTTTTTCTTTCATATAATCCTAAATTATTACCAATGATATCTATATGTATATGTAGCAATATATAAATAAAATACATACACATGCATGTATTCACATATATGAGACATATGCATATTCACATAGACATCTAAGCATATATAGACTTGTCATTTCTTTGGTAACTTCCTCTACCAATCCAGATTAGCAACTTTTCTGCAATTTTCAGGTTTAGAAGTTCTTTACATCACCAAGTGATTCAGTGACTCCCCAGAGTCTTTCATACTAACTTGCAATGAAACTAGGTCTTCTTCCCTTTCAAACTAGTTTTCTACATGCTAAGATAGCTTCTTCTTTATAAATATCCAAAATATCCTCTAAAGTGGTGATCCCAAAACTATTTTTAGCATATTTAATGATTTATCACTAATTATTTATATGTATATTCATTAATGAAAAATGCACAAAAATATATTTTAGATGATGAGATAAAGATGAATTAAGTAATATTTTAAAATAGTTTTTAGTTTGTAATACAAAAACCTTTTTATCTCACAAAAATTGCAATTTCTTTTTAGTCATGTGTTGAATATGCTTCAATATTTGTTGAAAATCTAGTTCTTATATTTTGTGAAATGATAATTTGAAAATTTGTTTCCAAATTCAATTTAATTCAATATTTCATATTAAGGGTGGTAAATAAAAATAATATATCGGAAAGATACATAAATTTTAATGGAAGTTTCCAAGAAATCTGATGCATTTAGATTGCTGTGGGGAAAATCATCATAAGGTCACAGATTTAAAAACTGGGAGTGGTTTCAGAAGCCATCTAATCTTATTTCTTCATTTTAGATATGAAGAATTTAGACCTCTTACAGGTTGAAAGTCACACAATTAATTGATTTGTGTAAATAATAGAGCCATGATTTCAACCCAGTTCCTCTGGCTACAATGTCAGTGTTTTTTCCACTATAGTACCCTATCTCTTCCAAAATGGAAGATTTGAGAAAATTGTATAGTTTCCTATCTGGTATGAGAGTGTGTGTGTGTGTGTGTGTGTGTGTGTGTGTGTGTATTCAACACTACTTGCTTCTGTTCCTGTTCTCCATCCTATTCCATTTGTTGTTGCTGTAGTACTTATTCTTAAGGAGCTTGCATTTGTAGTGGACTACAAAACCAGAGTTCACTCTAAGAAAGAGACAATTAGGTTGGGTCCATGTTTCTATTTCTCCCAAGCTGGTTTGACATTCATTGCATGGGAGTTCAGTACAAAACTGGGCCTCCCTATTGGAGCCAGTTCGTAATTGGCTCCATTTGGGATTTGGGGGTACAGGGTTATATGCCCTTTGAAGAGTAGGTATTTGCAAGGGGGTCAATCAACTCTGATTGGTCAATACACAGGGAGGTGGGTTATATTAAAATGAGGTTTTGAGTAAATGATTTACGTTACTTAATCATGGTCAAGAGGGGCTGATATCACCTGCCATCATTCTATCTTCAGAGGAAATACTTGTTCTATCAGAACAATCCCCCCTCATACTCCAAGTCTTGGGCTATCTTGGTAGAAGACTCTATCTCCACCTAAACCAGAGCAGATTAAATCAATTCAGGCCTGGGTTGGAGTTTGACCAGGGTAAGAAGATTCAGTGCAATCTCATCCTCAGCAATGTCCTTCTAAGGGAGAGACTGAATTTGTGAGGGGACTGGGGGGAAACTCTGAGTCTCCAAGACACTGATTACTGAGATTTAAAATCATTTTTCACATAACATATAAAGATCAGTGGCAGTTGGTTATTATGTAGGAGAGGGGTTATTATGTAGGAGAGGGTATTATGAGGAGAGGAGTCAAGCATGACTCTTTGATTGAATCCAGACTTCACAGGATAAATCTCCTTAATAAAAGGATTTATTCTGTAAAACTTGGACTCAGTCAAAAGGCTGCACCTAAGGACCTAGAAGACCACATGTGGCCTTGAGGCTGCAGGTTCCTCAACCTTGGCAGGTAATCAGGGATTGTGAGTGGAGTCGTAAGGTAGACTATTTGACTTTTCCAATAGAAGTATTGCTTTATCTTTAAAAGGAAGGAAGGATGTAGTGCCAACGAGATATCCACAGTGCCTATGGTGGCTATGAATATACTGGCATAATTCTGAATCACATAATATAACAGACTCTCCATATGGAAGACAGAACCCAAATATTTATTCAAACTTACTGGTGAAAGCCAAAACCTAACATCAGAAAGCCAAATCCATCATAGTAACAAGGAAATCTATACACCATAACAATGCAGGAGGCACCGCCATCCCCAAACCTTCCTTCTATTGAGCCTTCCCACAAAGGAAGACTCCCAGCTTGCTGCCTACTTTCTCTCTCTTCCTCATCTCTAACTGCTCTGACCACCTTCCTCTGGGCTCTGCTCTACCCTTCCAACTCCAACCATTCAGCAAGCTCCTCTCACCACAGACTTCATGTGACTCAAACTCATGTGACTTAGGCTTCTCTGTGACTTAAGCAGGTCATATGGTCTTGTTAATGTAGGGGAAAGATGTTCCCATTAAGCAAAAATACATTAACAATACAAAGGGGTAGGGAAGGAGATTATGGTACAGAGTTGGAGTAGGACAGATAGAAGGATGCTCAGAGTAGATTGGTCCTGATGTCTTAGCGGATAGCCTTCTGTTGAGGTAGGACATGTGAATCATGGTTTCCATTCAGCTAAGTAAGTTTTAAATGTTAAGTAAGCTTTCATTCATCAGTCAGGAGAGTTGGATAGAGCTGAGGCTATTGAATAGATTAACTCCCCACTGTTCATCAAATTAATTTTTTAAGCTAGGTATACCTGCAGATTTAAAAGAATCATTATTTTTATTAAGATCAAGTACAAAGAAAGCAGATATAGAGCTAATTTTGCCAGAGCATCAAGAGTTTTCTTATTCTCTTTGAAATTCTCTTGAATGACTGATTGAATGAAGAAACATTTATTGAGTATTTACTTTATGCTAGATCCTATGCTGAATGTTTAGGATACCATTAAAAGCAAGCCAGCAAGTTCTGTCTGCTAGTACATGACTGGAAAATGGCTTAGTGGACCTGAAACTAGAAATAGATAAAGTGAAATCTCACCAGTAAGATTCCAGTGTTATAGGGATGGGGTATAAACTCTGGGCAGAGGAAAATATCTTTTTTTTTTTTTTTTGATGTGCATAAATTTAAGGTATTTTAGGAGGAGATCATAAATGCTGAATGGAATTGAAATATCATTTAATTGCAGAATCAAAGTTGAAAGGGACCTCAAGGCATCTAGTCAAACTGTTATTTTAACAATAACCACCTCTCCTCTAAGGTCTCACTTTACATACCTGTTAAGCCGTCATTCTACCTTTGCATAAAGAACACCTTACTTTGGAAGCCCATTCCACTTAGGTATTTCTCTAATCCCAACTGTTGGTAAGCTTTTTTTTTTTACATCAAACTAAATTTGTTTTTTTTTTGTAAGCTTCCACACACTGCTCCCTCTTCTTCCCTCTGGGTCCAAACTAACTCTAGTCTTTCTGTATGACAGCACTTAAAAAAATGATAACGGTTATCATACTCCCCCAAAGTCTTATCTTCTCTAGGCTAAACATTCCCACATGAACTTCATATAGTACGAATTCAAGATCCTTTACTATTCTGGTCACCTTCTTTGGATACTCTTCAGCTTACTAAAGTCTTTGCTTAAATGGCACCCAGAACTTAACACAATATTCCAGCCATGGTTAGTCCAGGAAAAAAGTATAGCATCTCCCTTATTGCTCTTTTAATGTAACTCAAATCAGATTATCTTTTTTTTTTTTTAATGCTATAACAAACTCTTGACTCATTGGTCTTGTTTTAAGGGGGAGAGAATGTGGACTTTTGCTGATTGAAAAAAACAGAATTTAATAAAAAGAAAAAACACATGGAAAAGGACAGAAAATTTATTCTGAAAAACACCTGGGAAATTGTCTGGTCTTTCCCATGTTATATTGTTAAAAACTAAATTTTTTTCTTTTCAGTCAGCAAAAATCCATACACTCTTCCCCTAAAACAAATAGAGGTAAGTCAAGTAGGGTGGCACAGTGATAGAGCACCGGCCCTGGAGTCAGGAGGACCCGAGTTCAAATCAGGCCTCAGACACTTGACACACTTACTAGCCATGTGACTTTGGGCAAGTCACTTAATCCCAATTGCCCTCCAAAAGGCAAAAAAAAAAAAAAAAGAGAGAGAGAGAGAGAGAGAGAAAGATAGTCAAGTAAAACAAATCTCAACATTGACCATATCCAAGGGAAAAAGAATTTCATTCTATGCATAGTCTGTGTATGTACATTTTTAAAACTACAGTTTCATCCTGGAATGAAATTAAACACTTGCAAGGCACTGAATATTTAACAAAGGAGGAAGTTGACTTTGACCTAACACAGCAAGGATACACAACAAAGATATAGTGATACTTAACTTCTTTGGCCTCAGTCTCCCTCATCTCCATCTGGAAACATGTCTGGTCATTTACTCATCAATCTGACAACACACATGGTCTCAAGCACCTACCAAGTCTGAGAGACCCCCAACTATACCAAGAAGTTACATTAGGAAAGCTGGGGTAACTCATGTTATATGAGGGGGTGAAAACTGCATCAGGGTCAGGGAAGCTATGTCAGGAAACTACTGATACTCACAAAATCTTTATCAAATCTCTGTCAAGTGGTGGGCATCATGAACCTTTTGGAATTATGGTTGCTCATTATGATGATTAGAGCTCCTAAATCTTTCAAAATAGTTTTTTACATTACTGTTGTCATATTAAAAAATTGTTCTCTTGGTTTTGTTCTCTTCATGCTGCATCAGTTCATGCTATTGTTCCCAGGTTTCTTTGAAACCATCCCCTTCATTATTTCATATATCATAATAGTATCTCATCACATTTCTATATCATAACCTGTTCAGCCATTCCCCAATCAATATGTATCCCCTTAATTTCCAATTCTTTGTCATTAATCCAATCCAGTTAACATTTATTTAACACCTACTATGTGCCAGGCACTGTATTAAGTTCTGGGCATACAATTAATAAAAGGAAAGATAGTCCTTGTCCTCAAGGAGTTTACAATCTAATGGGGGGAGGCAACCCACAAAAAGAGCAGAAAAGCAGGGGGAAGAAAACAAGACTGCCTGTTGTATGAGCATCTCTTTCCATGAAACCAGGCAGAGTAGCAGATGGAAAGTGGAGTGAGTTGAGAGTCCAATTTCTGCCCTCTCTAAAGAAAGGCATTGTGAGGCATTTGTAAAAAGGCCTACAAATATTTTTGTATACATTTAAAGTTTGTTTAGCTTAATCTATCCTCCCTCTAGTTCCCCCCTTTTCCCGTTCTATCCTGTTTCCTTGTTTTGTTTTGTGAAATGTAGTTTTAATACCCTACTGTGTGTATATTCTTTCTTTCTCTGACCATTTCAGAAGAAAATGAAATTCAAGTGTCAACAACAGCTTTTCCACCCCACTCTCTTTGTTGTGTACCCCAGTTCTGTGAAATAATTTTCCCTAACTCTCATTTCTCCTCTTCAGTGTGTCCCCCTTCTTCTCTTTTTCCATTCTTCTTCTATGATTGAGACTTAAAAGATCCACTTTCAGACCTATTGCTTAATTAGATACCTCTATGATCTCGATGATAAGGTTCAAATCATTTCCCCATATTAGAGTGTAAACAGTTTATCCTTGTTTACTTCCCTCATGATTGTGTGAGAAATCATTCATTTGGACCTTTATTCCAAACAGTATTAATCAGTTTGATATAATTACATAGGGGTAGTGATTATAAGTTCTGTATATTAGGCCCCAGAGCTATGAACTGCAGGTTGTAAGTTCACTTGCTTAATCAAAGGAAGCTAACTAGAGGCCCTCCACCCTCGTTTTTCCTTAGCCCAGAGTGTCAGAAGTGACTCAATTACGTGGAAAGTCCTCCAACTTATTTTTGTAACTTCAGACCACTCTGTTGTCTAATATGAGCAGGTGACCATCTTATGTCCACTTGGTCAATGGAGATGTCCCATGCTTTGCCCATCTTGAGATGCCTGCTGACATACCATTTCTAGTGCATAATTTTTTAGCCCTCAACACAAGGTCTATCTACCAGCAGGGCTATGTATTTTGTGTAGCTCCTCTAGAATGTTCAAATATCAAACCTGGTAATGAGTTTTATAAAAAATAAGGCCCTGGAAGAAGAGGGCATCTCAGATCATGAGTAAGATCTGAGGACCACTTCATTAGAGGGACCATGGACTCTTTAAGGAAATGCCATTGGCTCAGTGTTTTTCCTTGCACGTCAGGCTATTATAATCCCCACTAGTGTTTGTTCATGTTTATCTTTTTTTATATTTCTCTTGACTCCTGTGTTGGTACTTTTAAGTTTCCATGTAGTTTTGGTTTTTTCATCAGGAATGCTTGGGAAGCCTTTGTTTGATTTAAGGTCCAACTTTGCCCTGTAGGTTAAGTTATTCTGGGTTATGATCCTATATTTTTTGCTTTCTAGAATATCATTATTTCAAGCTCTCTGCTCCTTCACAGTGGTGTATGCTAAATTGTGTGTGAACCTGACTGTAGTTCTTGGGTACTTGAATTCTTTCTGGCTGGTTAAAGTATTTTTTCTTTAATGGAAGCTCTGGATTTTGGCTATATTTAATGTTCTTCAGAGTTTTCCTTTTGGGGTACCTTTCAGACAGTGATTGGAGTATTCTCCCTCTTTCTGCTTTGTCCCCAGGTTCTAAGAAATGTGGTCAAGTTTCTTTCATAAATTCTTGAAATGTGATGTGTAGGTTGGTTTTATTTTTTTGATCCTGGCTTTCAGGTAGTCAACTGATTCTTAGTAATCTCCTCTCTATCAGTTTACCAAGTTGTTTGTTTGCTGTGAGATGCCTTATATTTTCTTTTATTTTTTTAGTCTTTTGACTTTGTTTTAATATTTCCTGTTGTCTTGTGGAGTCATTGACTGCTATTTGGTTCATTCTAATTTTCAGGGAGTTTGTTCCTTGGGCAAGGTTTTGTACTTCTTGTTTCAAGCTGCTAATTAACTTTCCAATTCTTTCTTCAATAGTTCTAATTTCTTTTCCATTTTTTTCTTTAGTGTTCTCATTTTACATATAAAAACTTTTGTTTTGTTTTTACTCTTGCTGTATCTGTTCCAAAAATTATACTCAAATTCTGTGCCTAGCTGAGATTTCTTCGAGGCTTTGCTTATTGAATTTTGGAGAGTTCTCTTTTCACGGGTTTGTGTCTTGAGCTTCCCTGTCATCTAATAACTTTTAAAAAGTGGGATCCTTTTTTGTTGGCTCATTCTTCCATTCTGCTTCCTGACTTCAGACTTTGTTAGGGCCAAGCTCTGTGGACTTCTGAAGGGAAGGTCTGGAGCTGTCCTACTGTTGCTTTCTTAGCAGTTTTGAGTATTTTGTTATTCTAGAATCTCAGGCCCAATTCAGAGGAGGGACCTGAAAGCTTTCATTGCTCCCAAAGGGATGTGATTCAAGGTACAATCTGATCATTGGACCACCTCACTCCCCTCTGAGATCTATATGTTCCAGATTAGGGTTTGATTCTGAGCAACAGGCCTGTTTCTCACATTTGGAGTTTCCGTAGACTGCTGCTTTACCCAGCCACTATCAACCATTTGGGAAGTGGTACTGGTTCAGAGTGACAGAGCTGTAGGTTTTCTTTTGATCTGAGCTTCCTGCCCTGGTTATTGCTTTGCAGGCTTTAGACTGGGCTAGAAGCTAAAACTGAGATATTGTTCTATTGCTGGGATCTGAGCCACACAGCTGCTAATTGGCATTCAAAGCCCTTCATAACCCAGCCCTCTCCTATCTTTCCTGTATTCTTATATTTTACTCCCCACCATGTACTTTTGGATCCAGTGAGATTGGCCTCCTCCTGGCTGTTCCACGAACAAGAATCTCTTGGCTCCTGACATTTTCTCTGACTGTCCCCCATGCCTGGAATGCTCTCCTTCACCATGTCTGTCTGCTGACTTCCTTGGCCTCCTTTAAGTCCCGGTTTAAAATGCCCTCATCCTTCCCCCTCCCTCTTCATTCTAGTGCCTTCTCTCTTTTGATTTTTTCTTATTTATCCTGGACATACCTTGTTTGTACATATTTGTCTGCTTATTGTCTCGCCCGTTAGATTGTGAACTCTTTTTGCCTTTTTTAAAAATTCCCTGTGCTTAGCGCTGTGCCTGCACATTGGGTGTGTTTAATTAATGTATATTGACTGACTGAGTGAATGGAAAAGCTTTCCAAACTCAACTCACTGACTTTGTGCAAGTTTAATAAAACAATGTTAGACAGCTGTTTTTTTCCTCCCAGATTTAGCCATTCAAGACAGACAATTAGCTTTAACTACTCTTAACAGTGTTAAGGATATTGCAAAGATTGACTATCAGGAAATTAACATAATAATTACGGCTGTTTACATATTATGCCATTATATAATCTTTTATTACATATTATATGACATATACTACCTATAATATTACATATTATGCCATATTTATTATGTGTTGTATTATAATTATATTATATTAAATTACTTTAACATAATAATAATTATTATTATCATATTGCTTAGTAAAAATAGTTTTCTACTTGACCAGTTATAGTTAAAGCTTATTTAACATTGTTGTACTCATTCAAATATTTTCTTGTTCAAATGATTTCCTTCCTTGGAAGCTTCTTTTGGTCAGCTCTCTGAAAACTGCTTCTATTTGCTCTAAGAATTGATTTGAACCTATTTATACCTTTGGTATCCATTCTTTAGAAACTTAGTACAACATATTTAAATGTTTATGATCTATAAAAATAATTCTTTTTTGACATTCAAGTACCTCTAATCCAACCTCACTGTTTTAATCTTTGAAT